>JAQZBX010006688.1:0-27954 GCA_029593785.1 Cabassous unicinctus | reverse complement strand
TTCCTGTTCATCCTAAAAGGAAGCAAAAACTTTTCCATAATTCATCCCCTTATATCTCATTGGCTGTTTCTATATCACATGACTACCCAATAAAATCTGGGTTATGTTCACCAAAAAGAAGTGGAGAGTGGGTGGGCAATTTTCACAGCTCTCACACATATTTTCCCTGCCCCAGATTTTATAAATATTCTTATAGGCCTTCTTAAATCTAAATATTTGAGTAAAGTAGAAGATAGGGCTCCTGATTTCTTTCGATAAGCTTAGCATCCAGTTGGGAGGCAAGACATATGTGGAAAATTAAATAATAATGACAAGGCAACAGCAACAGTAATATTAGTCAATAATAAATGGGGTACTCAATGCAGTTCATGATGAAATACCAAGTAAATGGTCTAGATTGTAAATGTTGAAGATCATAGACAAAGGGGCTGTCACTATGATTTGTGATGAACAGGGAGGATTTTAAAGCATAGGAAGGTTTTGATGTAAATCTTACAAAAGATTGAAAGAGATAACAAAGTGTCTTCTTTTGTCATTAAGCCCCAGAAGTATATGTGTTCTGATGTAATTTTTGTTGTCTGCAAATACCCTTCCCATCTCTTCCAATTGGAGTAAGTTTGGGCTTTAAAGGTTTGTTGAAGACATGGCCCATCAGCTACCTGAAAATTCGGAGTCTAGTGATAAGGTACAGTAGCATAAGAAGAAAAAGCAGGTAGCTGATTTAATAAACTGATCAATTAGTATATCTATAGGGTATAAGAATTAGAAGACTTTAGAGTAGGGGATTTGAACTTTGAGGACCTGGGGCCCAGTTCCAATTGACATTTACTAGCTGTGTGATCTTGGGCAAAATGCTTCACTTCTTAAGCCTTGATTTTTCTCATCTGTAAAGTAAAGATGATGATTTCCTCCACATTGACTTGTGGAGATTACATAAACTAATAGCCTAGAAAGTGTTGTAGAAACTTTTATAATGAGATACAAAGTACTATTTAAAAACTATATTCATTTCAGAAATAGCCTTCTTCATACAGATTTGATTACTATCCCTATATCAAAATGCTCATTTGATATATGGGTTCAGTGCTTCCTATTGACTTCACACTTGGTATTGGGTATCAAAGTTAACACGTCCACTTTGGCTATGGTTGCCAAACACACCAGGGGCTCTGAAATTTCAGGTAAATATCAGCTGCTCTGATTGTCCCAGGGTTGGCTGGCTCCCCTCCAAAACCTGTTGGCTTAGAGAAAATTCCCAGAATTCTGAATCAGTGGGGTTTATTCCAGGTATGCACATAATATCACCTCAAGTATAGTTCATGCACATGTTAAAAGTAGACTTATAAGTAGTGTTAATAATGGGGCAAGATCTTACTTTCCATTTTGAGAAAGCCTGAGATCACATCTGTAAAAATGGTATGAACTTTTGGAGAAAGGTTTGGGGATAAGGATAGCATGATGGTGTTTAATGGTGGTTCAACCTTATTTGCTAGATTTGTTCATGGAAAGCAAAAATAATTTTGGAAAGGGCAGGATAATGGGCACCCTGTTGCTCTCCCACCATGAGCCTTCTGAAATAACTAAGAGAAATGAGAAAATAGTCCATTCATATATTATAAAGAAACCATCACATGCAGCACTAAGTACTGGACAGGATGCAGGAATTTTCTTCTAATCCTAATGCTATAAATGTGTAATGGGGGAAGAATAATACACAAGTAACTTTAAAATAGAACTGAGCAGGTCCCATCCATTCTATTTTAGGGAGATCCAATGAAGTGGGTAGTGAGTTTCCCAGATTATTGTATTCTTTAGAAACTCATGGGTGCCCATCTCATTGTACCCCTCCACAGGATCAAGTGGGGAGCGTTAACCCTGAAGATAATGAGAGGCTGTCTCCAAACATATGCCTAGTGTGCTTGACTGGCTGTTATGGTTTTAGGGCTTAGTGTCAAAAGGAGAAATTCCAGACGTGGTACTCATTCTCATTGTTGTCTGCTGACCTGATATTTAGTGGAATAAAAGACTTTAAATAGTCCAGATGGGAGACTGACACTGACAGTGTCCTAGAATAATCATTTCAATAAATCTTAAGTACATTCGATCCACTGGTTTCCTGGATAGCCTAAAATTTCCAATTCTGTTGCTGGGAAAAGAGGTAAAATTTTATGTTTATTGCATTACTCTGTGATACTATTCATGGATTAGGAATTCTCTAGAGACCTCGGGCAAATGAGTTTAACATATTCTTAAGCACTTACCATATATATGCCCAGATATTACATACAGCATCTGATTTAATTCTCATAGCCAGTCCAAGAAGCAGGTCTTTTGTTTTTTGAATCATTGTTCCATAAATAAACTGAAACCCAGGTAGGTTAGCCAACTGTGTCAAAATTACAGAGAGGTAGAGTTGGGATTTTAAATCGAATCCACCGATTACATAGTCCCTTCTCTTCAATGATTTTGAAGATCACGTTTTTCACCCCACCATAGAATGTTGTCTCTGGGTAGAAAATAAAGAATACTGAAATGTATATATCGTTACCATCCTTTGACTACAATGCCTAGGAAATAAGGTTAAAAGGAATTCTGGCCAAGTGGATTTTCCATTTAACTGAGGGTTGCTTTAAAAACCTTCCTGAAACTAATTTCTGAAATAGATCCATCCTTTCCCTTAGCTTAGCAGAATATGGTGACTAAAACCCACATTTTTTCTGATGGTGTTGTAGTCTTGATCAGATCTCTGCTCACATGTCACCTGATTAGAGAGGTCTATGCCCTCCCTGATAAACCAGTACCATCATCCCCCACACTGCCCTCACTCATCCCCCTTGCCCTGAGAGCCATTTTTCTTCACAGCACTTACCACAGTCTGATATGTTACATAACTATTTGCTTGTTTAATGCTGACATGGCTTAGTAAGTTCCATAAGAGAAGGGCTTTTTATATTTAGAGTTGTTTCTCCAGAGCCTAGAGCAGTACTTGGAAAATAGCAGGCATTCAAACAATGTTTCCTGAATACATGCATGCATGCATTAGTGAATTGGATTAAATATCAGTTCTAACCATTTAGCCCTGCTGCCCCAAATAGATGGGGCTGAATCCGTGTATGTGACACCCTGTTGACCATTATCTGGCACCTGGGAGTGGATTAGGTATGACAAAGCTGTTGCCAACTTGCATGATTCTTCTTCACACAAATAGATGTAGGGCAGCAATTTCAGTAAGTTAAGGTTTCTGGTCAGTTGGAATCAATTATCTGACCATCAAGGTTGTCCTATAATTTGAAGAAAAAAATTGATTTCCTGTGTGCTCTGAGTTTTACACTATGCAATCGTTTATCCTGAGCATACAATGAATAAGCACATTTGCTCCTTAACAAATGGCATAAACTTTGAAAACTATTCAGTTCTAAAGAAAGCAGGTTTCAATTTTCTTCATGTTCTCTATAAAGAGGTTCCCAAAAGGGAAGTACCTTTGGAGAAGGCATCCACTTGCAGTTTACTTTCTCTCATCCTTTCTGAAATGCTGTTCCCAGCACAATCACTGCCTTGCTGTGTGGTGCAGGTTAAGTGTAACCTCTCTGTGAATTTTTTTGTCTTGCTTAAAAGGTAATCCACATGCTGTTTGTAGAAGATGGGGTAAAGACAACCGCGTGGCAGAGGATGGAGAAAAAAATCTGTTCTGAATAGTACAAAAAATATTTGGCAGCTTAAGCCAGGACTTTCAGTGGTGAATGAAATGAATGGGCCTGTCATAGCAAAAATGCACGTGTCTTTTGAAAATAATATAGGCCCCAAAATAAAATGAAATAGGCTATGTAAAACCAGATTCTATCAGGGTCTTCAGATTGTATTTGGAAGCATCTATGAACCTGCACATTGTCTGTGAACTCCTCCAGCATAATGAGAGGGAGATACGTGGTGGCTAAGAGCCTGGATTCTATACCCAGACTTCTGGGTGATCTTGGGCAACATGTTAACGTCTCTTGGCTCCAGTGTCCTCCTCTATAAAATGAAGATAATAGGGTTGTTGGGAGGATCAAATGAGATAACCCATGCAAAGCACTTAATAAATAGCCTGGCGCACAGCAGGCATACAGTAAATACTAGCTGACATACTCTAATTATGCACAGTGCACTGAGGGATTAGGAATCTTCTTGGTCAGGTGGTCCAGGTCCCGCATTTGTAGGTGAGGAAATGAGTCCACAGAGTACCCAAGATATTTGTGTAAAGTCACATAGTAATTAACAGAGGCAGAACTGGAATCCAGGTTTCTCCCAGTCCAGTGCCCTTTCCAATACAACTCATTACCTCCCTGGCTTCTCTGAAATATGTGACAGCAGCTCAATAATAGAACTGTGAGGGCTCAAAAGAGCCTAGCAGTCCAGGGGCTGCAGTTATCCTTACATCTTCTGCTCCCTCCTAAACACCCCTCCTTGCTCTCAGCTGATGATCTTCCTTCTATTTTCACTAAGGAAATAGAAGCAATTAGAAGACTCTGAACTCTCTGTGTTCATGCACAGGCACTCTGTTCTCCCTCCTCTTACAAAAGATAGAAGCCACCCCTCCCCTGTGCCCTGCTGTCTCTTCTCATCTACTCAAGGACTTTGCTCCTGCCATTATCCCCTCTCTATTCTGCAGAATCAATTTTCCCATCATACTAAAATATCTACCATCTTAAAAACAAACAACTGCCCTTGACCCTATGTGCCCCACCAGCTCTTGCTCCAGTTTTTGGCTCTCCTTACAGCAAAACCCCTCAAGAGTTTCTGTCTTCCCTTTCTCTCTTAAACCCACTGTGATCAGACTTTGGACTTTACCACTCTTATCCAGGTCGTCAATAAACTTCACCTTGCTGAATCCAATCATCAGTTTTCAGTAACCATTTCACTGAATGGTTAGAAGCCTTTAAAAAAACAAACAAACAAGCTTTTTAATTTTAGAATAGTTTCAGATTTACAGAAGAGTTGCTAGAATACTACAGAGACTTTCATATAACAGACACTCACTTCCTCCTGTTATTAATATTACTAAGGTACGTTAGTCACAACTAATGGACCAATGTCGATACATTGCTATCTAAAGTCCATACTTAATTCAGATTTCCTTAGTTTTTGCTTAATACCCTTTTTCTTGTCCAAGATCCCATCCAGGATACCACACTGCATTTAGTCATTATGTCCCTTTAGGCTCCTCTACACTGTGGCAGTTTCTCAGACTTTCCTTATTTTTGATGACCTTGAGAGTTTTGAAGAGTACTGGCCAGGTATTTTATAGAAGGTCTTCAATTTCAGTCTGCCTGATGTTTTTCTTATGCTTATACAGGGCTTATAAGTTTGGGGGAGGAAGACCTCAGAGATGAAGTGCCATTCTCGTGACATGATATCAAGGATGCACGCTATGGAAATGGCATCGCTGGTGATGGTAACCAGGAACTTCTTAGTATTTGTCAGGTGTCTCCACAGTAAAGTCACTCTTTTTTCTCTCCCCTTTCTATACAGTCCTGTTTGGAAGGAAGTCACTGTGCTCAGCCCACACTTCAGGGGTGGTGAGTTATGCTCTACCTCCTTCAGAGCAGAGTATCTACATTGGCAGCAGCTTTTGACACAGGTGGGCACACGTCTTCCTTAACCTCTGAATTCATTCGACCTCCAGGTTTTCCTCCACACTCCACTGGTTTTCTCCTACCTCATCCACAGCTCCCTTTCTATATCCTTAGCTGACTCCTCCTCCTGTTCCTTCTCTCTAGTTTGGAGGGCCTAGGGCTGAGGCCAAGTGCTCTTTCTCCCTGCACTCATCCCCTAGGTGATCTCATCCAGTTCACAAATATACATCTCCTGCCAAGACTTCTTCTCTGACTCCAACATAAACATTCAGTTGCCTACCCAGTCTCTTCACTTGGATATCTCATAGCCATCTCAAATGCAGCATGAATAAACTAGAATTCTTGCTTTCCTCTTCACACCTGCTCTTTCTGGTGGGTCCAAATCTCAATAAATAACTCAACTCTTCACCCACTTGCTCAGACTCAAACCCTTGAAGTCAACTTCTCCTTAGTTTCTTTCACATCCATTCTATTAACAAACCTTGTTGGCTTTTGCTCTCCAAAAGAAATCCTGAATTTGACTATTTCTCCCAGCCTTTACTGTTACCACCTTCATTCAAACCACCCTCATCTTTCACTGCAACTATGGCAATAGCTTCCCGACTGGTCCTTGGCTCCCACTCCTGCTCCTTACAGCCTGTTCTACACAACAACCAGAGTGATCGTTGTAAAATAAAAGCGAGATCATGCCTCTCTCCTGCTCAAATCCCTCCAATGGCTCCTCAGAGACTTTATTGCAGCGTACATGGGCGTGTCTCCTTGGGGCCAGTCTTCCTCTGGCTCACCGTGTCAGCCTCAGGGCTTTGGCACTTTGTTCCTACACCTACAAAGCTCTTCCCCCACAAGTTCTTAAGGCCAACTCTCTTGCTTCCTCAAGGTCTCTGCTCAACTCTCACCTCCTAAGAGACACGTTTCTAAACAACTCCCTCACTCTCTGCTTCCTATCCACCTTTATTCTTACTTCATGGCACTAATAACCATGAAGAATGTATTGTAAATTTAGTTCTATGTTGTCTTCTGTGCTGCACCCTGCTCCATACTGCCCCTAAACACAAGCACATAAGGTTATGGATATTATCCACTGTGTAGTTCCAAGGCCTTGAATGGTGCCTAGTTCCAAGGCCTAGTAGGTGCCCAGTAAATACTTGTGGAATGTGTGAATGGATACCTAAGCTAAATTGAGTCTATCAGAATCTCTTCCTTATTGATTTGAAATTGGGCACAAAGAAAATAAGTCAGCAGCAGGTGCCAGAACTATAACATCTTACAGTTTCAAAAGCTGAGACTCCAATATTGGGAATATTGGGAATATTGGGAATGTGCAGGCTACCCCTGTGCATAAAAGAATAAGACCAGGAAGAGAAAGAGAGAAAAATGAATCTACAGCAGAGAGAAGCAGAGCTGTAAATCCACGTGGTGAGAGAAAGAGAGAGAAATATCGAGATAGGTTAGAGATGGGTGGGGGGAAGGAGGGGGAGGGGGGTAGAGAGAGAGAGAGAGAGAGAGAGAGAATTCCTTTTGCTTGTGAAGGATAAAGGGGTTTCTGTTTCTTGCAACCAAATGATTCTTGACTAATACAGGGATGAAATAAGTTGATCCTTCATAATAGCACTTGTAGTCCTAGAAGGCAGGGGAAGTGCTGGTGTGTCTTTTCATATTTGTATCTGCTACAGTTATTCACAGCACATATTTGTTGAATTAGTTAATGAAATTAAAAAGCTTCAATTTGGAAGATGTCTTAGTTTGCCAGGGCTGCCATGACAAATGGCACACACTGGCTGGCTTAACAACAGGAATTTATTGTCTCACAGTTTTACAATTTCAGAGGTTAGAAATAAAAAATCAAGGTATCAGCAAGATCATGCTTTCTCCCCAAAGTCTGTTAGCATCTGGTGCTGCCTTCTGCAACCGCTGGGGTTCCCTGGCCCCATCTCTGCCTCCTGTTATGTGACCCTCTCTCTCTCTCCCCTTGTGTCTGCTCTTCCGGATTCCGCTGACTTCTGGCTTCTGGTTCCACTGGCTGTGTCTGAATTTCCTCTTTTAATAAGGCCTCCAGTCATACACATTAAGGTCCTCCTTCTCATTCCGTTTGGCCGCACTTAAAGAGGATTTTAGAAGACCCTGTTCACAAATGATAATACATCTTCAAAGGGCCCTTTTACAAATGGGTTCCCACGGAAATGGGGATGAAGATTAAGAACATGTCCTTTGAGGAAGTACATAATTCAATCTACCACAGAAGATAATTCTAATAATGTAGATGCAGTGATTCCTAATTTACCCTCCTAAGGTTATGTTTCTTTTTTCCTCCTTTCTTTACATGTCTTCCCATCAGCCAGCTACTTTCAAGACCTCACTGAAACCATCTCCTCAGCATCCTTGCATAGAATACATTATAAAAAGGTTATTTGAAAATAAATTCTTTTCCACACCAGGGACAGCCCAAATTCTCATTAAGAGAAAATGTAGTAGAGTTTTAGGGTATTCTGCGTCAAAATGTAAATGTCTGTTGTCTCAAAGGACCAGGTCCATTGTCTTTAATAACGTGGTAGGTTTTATGAATTTATATTTTCAAAGAGTCAACTTTAAATTATGATGTAGTTGCTCTTTTTTCTAAAATGCTGGAATGAGAAGTCTAGTTTTACTACCAGCTAAAGAACTGAAAATTTTGCTCTTCACTATCAAAAAGCAATTATTTTACAGAAGAAAATTAGGGTTTGCAGTTCAACACTTAATTACAATAATCACAAATATTGTCCTATTAGGTGGTCTAACACATACTTGAGTCCATGATTCCATACCTTCCTCTCATCTACCCGAAACACAATCTCTCCCAAGACAGAATTTCAACTTTATGGGTTATTTTTATCAAGTGTTCTGTGATGTGACCTGCCCCACTTCTTGGAAGACACTTTCTGCTGATAACCCCCTGTTTTCCTTTAGTTTTTCTGTCATCCTATTGACTTTATGATACTATCTTTTCTTACCAAGGATGGTTATCTTGCATTAATGACTTTCAATTCTTGCATGAGCTGCACTTAAATCTCCTCATTGGGGGGGGGGGGATAAAATAACTATTCACAATGATTGTGAAATTAGTTACCCATACTTTGGACTCTTACGTATCGTTCCTTAATTGATCTCCTCTCCTCTCGCTATCAACCCTTCTGGGTTCACAGCAATTACTGACTGAAAAATCCTGATCTGAATAGGATAAAAACGAGAAAATTAGTATTGCCCCAGAGTCTTTTATACCCTGTCAAATCATAGTCACAATTTAGAATGCTATCTTATATTTGTTTTCAAGGCCAGCTACCCACACTAGCTGAAAACTAGGACAAGAACACACGAATTCAACCATCTGAAGATTGAGTCCATTGTTTCCACTTGTAGTCACTGTCAAGAACTCATTTTTCAAGTTGTACTTAATTTGGTGGCAAAAGTGTCCAGACTTACAATGTGAGAGGCAAAGTGTTCCAACTTTCCAGGCAAGGAGAAAATATGATCAAAGTAAGGTTATCCTGTGTGTAGACAATGATACTGAAACCTTGAAACATGACCTAAGGATGGGCATGCAGCCACAAGAAAAGCATAGATTCACTGCTCTCAAACTGAACTCTTGGGACCTACCTCCAAAGATATTCTCTCTTACCACCCAAGGAGCCTGTGCATAGGTAAAACTCCACCTCCTCTGGTTCTCCCTGGTGGAAAAAGAAAAGCCAAGAAAGAAACTATTCCCACACTTTTGGCCTTCCTATTCCAACTACCTCGCAGCATTAAGACCCTGTTCATTTCTGGGTTGACATTCTTAAGTTTAAAACTATCTCTTTCTCCGATATAAATATGGATGTGGAGTGGATCTTCAGTCATTGATCTCTGCTCCATGCAGGCGATTTTGGTTTTCACTGACAAGTGACCCAACCCTGTTAGATTCTAGGTGGGCTGGGGTCTATAGGAGATCTATGAAAGAGCCCAAAAATGAAATAAGATTCTTAGTTTGAAGAATTGGCTGTTTGAGGCCTCGTGGGAGGTTGAAATAGTGATTCTAAGGTGCCAATGTCTCATAATTTGTAGGGACATCTTCAGCATTATCAACACAGCATCCCATAGGCATCTGACCTCAGCCAGGTCAATCTGTCAGTCCCTCTCTGGAATTTTAAAAATTAAAGCTGAAGAAAGTAGATCAGCCTCTCTCAAGGGGCAGAAGCTGCGAGAGGAGACATTTGGGAGATATCAGTGGTCACATTTCCCACCATAAAGGAAAAGCTAGTTCATTGTGAGAAAAAGTGGAAGAGATCCAAAGAGAACAGAGACAAGGATGGGACAAGAGAATCCAGGTACTGTTCAAGACCCTGGTTCCCACTATTCCTGAGGTCCAGAGGCACCTCTCTCACTTTCATGTTTGGTTGTTCAGCTAGTTCTTTGATTATATGAAATACCCCCCAGAAACCTTTCAATGAACTCTGTGGCTTTAAGCTAGTTCTAGTGGGGTTTTTGCTCATTTGCACTCAAGAGTCCTAAATACACGTAAATACTTGGGAATTCAAACCCAGAAATCAACCAGGCCATCCTAACAGTGTCTAAGACAAAGGTTGTTTAGCAATTATCCTTGCTCTAAAATTTTCCAAAATGCCTGCCCCAATTAAGAGAGCTATGGACAGGAATCACAATTTTTCTGGTTTGGTGTTAAAAGGTTGGGTACAACTTTCAACTGGAAGTCGCCAGATAAGCCCCTGTGTAATTTGATCATTAGTTCATCAACACATCCTCATGGCTGTTACTGATTTAATAGAAATGGCCACGCGATAGAGGAGGATGGGCAGAGCAGAACCCAGGGCATCCTTCTAAATCTTTCCAGTTCTTCTCTTTTTTTGCCCATGAGATTGGATTTTAAATATGACTTTTACTTTTAAAATGCAAGAAATACTTTCATATATGACTCCTAATTTTAAAATTTATACCTCAATGATGGTTGATGAATGATGAAACCATTCCAATTCTCCCTCCCCAAATTTCTGCAGCATTCCATAGGCCATAATATTTTCAGCTTGTGGCATATTCATCTCCATTCCTTGCAGCTTTCCAACTTGTCTAGCACAGCACCTGATACAGAGTTCACACTCACAAGTCAATTGTTGAATGAATAAACAACCCTACAAGTGTTGAGAGATGTTGTGAGCTGATTAAACCTTCTCTTCCACTAGATGGTGCTGGTTGATGTGTTGTCTGCCTTGGAGTGTTAAAGGCTTTGGTCACCATTTGGTTGGCAGTGGGGTTTGATGAGAGACAGTGGGTCTGTTTGTCCAAGTCAGGAATTTCTGAGTCTCTGTTTGGGCTTTTCCTCAGACTAGATGTGTGGGCTTGAGCAACCCCCTTCATAATTTCCTTGCTCTTAAATAGGACTAATGGCCCTTTACCTAGCTGCACCAGAGGATGTGGTGAGATGTACTACTTCTGTGCATGACACTTCTCAGAGGCCCACTTTCCTGGTGTTTGAGGTTTGGGGAGCACTGCATATAATACCCTGATGGGAAATGGGTGTTTGGCTGAGAGAGAAAAGACCTAGGCTTGGTCAACCAATACCGGATACCCCACTACTGCCTTGGCCACTGGTCATTAGCATTTGGTCCCAGGGCTATTGGTGGCCCCAGTGCTCCTAAGCTGACATACAGAAGAGCCATTTAAAGAATTCATGTTTGACACTGATGTGGAGGCAGTGGCCACAGGAGGCTCTGAGGGCAAGGAGAGGAAAAAACACGTGTAAATATGGGGGCATTTTCAGGACTTGGGAATCGTCTTGAATGGCATTGCAACGACAGATATAGGCCATTATACATCTTCCCATAACCTATGAATTGTGTGGGAGAGAGTGTAAACTACAGTGTAAACTATAATCCATGCTCAGTGGCAATGCCCCAAAATGGACTTATCAATTGCAATGAATGTACCACACTAATGAAGGATGTTGTTTATGTGGGAAAATGTGGGAGGTATGGGGAGCAGGGCATATGGGAATCCCTATAATTTTTATGTAACATTCATGTAATCCAAGTATTTTTTAACAAATGAAAAAATATATATTTTTAAAAAAAGAACTCATGTTTGAGAAAGAAAATGCCCAATGAAGTAGTGTTCCATTTATCAGGCATTATTAGAGAAAGAAGTGTTGCATATAAGCACATTTTCTAGACAATAAAACCTTAACCCTTTATATGCCAAATCTTTAAACAATTTTCTAAGACTAGAGTGGATGAAAATAGCCCTAAAATATATTGTGCATTCTGTGCTTTCTTAAACATAATAACTAAATTTAATTTAGATTATTTAATAACTCAAGCATCATTTTTTAAAAAAGATTTATTTTATATATTTATTTCTCCCCACCCTCTTGTTATTTACATTCATTGTGTGCTGGTCTTCTCTTTTTGGGAGGCACCGGGAACCCACAACGCCTAATTGCCTGAGCCACCTCTGCTCCCTGCTTTGTTGCATCTCTCATTGTGTTTCCTCGCTGTGTCTCTTGGTTGCATCATCTCACTGCAGCATCTTGCTGTGTCATCTTGCTGCATCAGCTTGCCATGCCAGCCCATCGTGTCAGCTTGCTGTCTTGAGAGTCTTCTCCAGGAGACAGCCAAACCCGGATCTCCCACGTGGTAGGCGGGAACTCAGTCGCCTGAGCCACATCTGCTTCCCACTCAAGCATCATTTTTAAAATTTTAATTTTTGTTCTAGGAATTGTTTTGTTTATATGGTATTCCTGCTCTGACTCATTACTAAATGCTTCTACTATCTTTCCTTTCTTAAGTACACTCTTCTTTTGTCTACTTTTCAGATTTACAAACAATGGCATATCTTATGCTAGATACCAGATTGACAGGGTACGCAGTGTGGGTTAGCACAGAAGCAAACCTTAACTGAAGTTCTGGTATACTAATATTGATGGACAGAGGACCCTGCTGCCTTTCTGCCTTCTATGTGGTCCTTTGGCCTCCTGAACATCTCACACCTCAGGGTGTGAGATGGTCCAAGAAGAGACACACTCCAGGAATGGTCACTCTGCACATCACCTTCCTATCCTTACTTCATAATTAAAAATACCTTTATTAGAAATTCCAAGGAAATAACATTAACATAATAAAACAGAGAGAGGGAAGGAACAATTTGTAAAAGACAGAGTGGTGGGAAGTAGCAAACAGGACTCCTTTATTCATAAGAACAGAAACCCAGTTCAAATTTGGTGAACTTAAGTTCAAAAGTTTACCAAAGAGAAAATGCTTAGAAAACTTCAGGAGAGGTGGACGCACAGGCTCAAACAATGCCTTCAGGACCTGATAGCTCTCCACCTCTGTTCTGTGTCCCTCCGTCTTGGCTCCACGCTCAGACCTGCCTTTTCCACTCAAGGGGTCCAGAAGATCTAGGCTTATACCTTCCCGGTTTCTAGTCAAGTGGAAAAAGAGCTTCTCTTTCCAATAATTCCAATATAAGCCCAGAATTGACACTCATTGGCCTGGCTTGGGTCTCATGGCTCCTGAAAGCCAATTACTGAGAGGCTGAAACACACTGATTGGCCAGGTCTGGTTGGCCTAGAGATAGGGGCTTGGTTCAGGGCACCATAATCACATGGACTGAGAAATTAGAGTTTGAATGCAGGGTTCCTCAAGGGAAAAACCATTGTGTTGTTGCCAGAGTAGGTGTTATGTGTTGAATTGTGTCCTCCCAAAAAGACAAGTTTAAGTCCTAACCTCCGGTCCTGTGACTTTGAATGTGACCTCCTTTACAAATAGAGTCTTTGATGATGATTTTAGTTAAGATGAGACAAAACTGGATTAAGATGGGCCCGAATATAAGAAGGGGCGAATTGGACACAGACAGACACGGGGGAGAATACCATGTGCTGACTGAGGCAGAGATTGAAACCCAAGGATTGCCACAAACCACCAGAAATGAGGAAGAAGCAAGAAAGGATCCCCCTACAGATGTCAGACTTCTAGTCTCCATAGCTGTGAGACAGTACATTTCTATTGTTTTAAGTCATCTAGTTCATGGTATTTTGTGGTGGTAGCCCTAGGAAACTAAGACAGTAAGTATGAATAGATGCTAGGAGGGAAAAAACAACAGATCTATGCTAAAGAAGATAACGGTGGCAAGGGAGTCAACCCTGGACACCTATTCACTGACTTCTCTTGTGACTGAGAGTCAGTACACAACACACCAGCCAGGCTCTCCTGTCTTCTTCTGACTTTCATTTCGAAGGTTCCCTTTTCATTTCCTGTCCCACGCAGAACGAGGGAGAGAGGAGGCAAAAACACTGCAGGAATGTCCACTAGCCAAACATCTATTACTATTCCAATAGCTTTTATCTTATCGGCTGGGCCCTCAACCACTTCAGCTAATTTTTCCCCTTTTTTTGATAGGCCTTGAATAGGCCCAGTTTCCTGACTATTTATTCAAGGACATGATATTACAGAAAACAATCAAATATAGATCAATGGCTATCCCCACATTGCTCTGATGACTGCCCATGCTATCACACAGCCAGACTACCTGTGTTGCAAACCCAGATCACTCTTCTCATCTAATTCCTCCACTCTTCAATCCTATATTTTAAACGGTTCTAAAGAACTCCATGGGTATCTCCCTTCTTTCCTTTCTTACTCCCTCCCTCGCTCCCTCCTCCTTCCATCCCTCCCCATCCTTCTCCCTTCCTTCCTTCCTTCTATAATAATAGACTGCTTTCCTACTATATGCGTATCACTGAATCTACAACTATGAAGGCACAGTAGCCAATGCCTGCTCTGTAGAACTCACCAAGGTTGACACAGACAAGTAAACAGATGATTATAATACAGAGTGGTCAGTGCCACCATAGATGTAGACATAGGTGGTATGAGCATAAACATGAGGACCTTTAATTCAGGCTGAAAGGGTCAGAAAAGACCCATGCATGTACCACCACTCCAAAATGAATGGCTCATTTTCTCACTTTCACTATTCATTCAAGTCTTTTCATTTTATCAGGGAGAAAGTTTCATTTGACAATTGTCAACAAAGGAGTTTATGCCAGTGGGTATTCTCAGCAGGCAGAAACAACATGGACAATTCTGTGGATCTCTAATCGTTCATGCAGTGCCTTCTACCTGGAACCTTCGTGACTTCATCTTTGCCTGGCTACCTCCTGCCTTTACCTGGACTCTTCCACCTACTCTTCTTCCTTAATTCCCTAGGCTGGGCTCCTCTGCTGTGCGCCCATAGCAGCCAAGGCATACCTCCCTTATATCATTTCTCTATCATGTTGAAATTCTGTCTGCAAGGATGGTAGGTGTCCTCTAAGATGGCCCCAAGAATCCTGCCGCCTGCTATTCATGCTCTGGTGGGACCTCCATCCCTCTAGTATGGGCAGGACCTAGTGACTTGCAAAAGTAATGGGATGCTACTTTAGAGATTAACTTATTAAAAAGGCTGTGGCTTCAGTCTTGGGCACTCTCTGCTTCTCTCTGTCTTGGATCACTACCTGCCATGTCATGAGGATGCTCAAGCAGCCTTTGAAAAGGTCCACATGGCATGGTGAGGCACCATGTGCATGGGCTTGGAAGCAGATTCTCCAGTCCTGGTTGAGTCTTGAGATGATTGCAGCACAGGCTGACAGCTTGACTGCAACTTCATGAGAGCCCAAGCCAGAAGCACCTAATTAAGCTGTGCCTAGACTACTGGCCACAGAAATTGAGAGATAATAAATGTTTGTTGTTTGAAGCACTAAGTTTTGGAGATAATTGCTTATGTGGCAATTGATAACTATCCCGGAAACCAACCAGTCCTTGAGTGCCTCCAGGGCTTGACTGTGCCTTACTCATCTTGCATGACCCAGCATCTAACTTGGTGGCTGGCACCACACAGTATGTGTTCAATAAGTCTGGGGGATAGAATAGAACTGAACTTGCATTTTCCCTTGCATGCTCTGTTCCCCCACTCTATGTGCTGTGTAGATCCAGTGCATTTTTTGCATTGACCTCAAGCAGAGAGAATTGGCTGGGTGTATTCCTGGTACCACAAGGCCCTCAAGTCATACTTTCCTTCTCCTGATCCCCACAGAGTGCCCCAAGTGATATATGGAGCAGGTAAACAAAGGTCTGAACACATTTCTCAGACCATAAAGAGCAAACATTCATAATTTGGGGTTCATGAGCACTGGTTTTAGGGGGTGAAGATATTGCCTGAGGTTGTACACAAAATTCTTCACATTTGTGCATTTTTAGAGGGGAGAGGATTCATAACTTTTATTAGCACTCTAAGGAAACCATGATTAAAGGGGCTTAAGAGTCACTGCTCCAGAGAGAGAGAGAGAGAGAGAGAGAGGGGAAATAGATTCAATCCCTGCTTCAAGCTTTTCATTGTCTGAAGGGGAGCCAAGGAATGAGGGTGATTCCAGCTGAGCTGGACTTGCCTCATCTTATTTTCCCCAAAATCATTTCCAGCCAGGATTGGAATTCTAGAAAGTGCGCTAATGGATGCTTTCTTTCTCGTTTTCTACCCCCGCCCCCGCCCCGTTCTTTCTCCTTTAATGGTGAGAGGAAGTGTACTGCGGGTTGGTGATATTAAATTGGCCACTGCCTAGCCCCCACCCCCGTCCCTTCCCCCGGAGATATTGCACAATACCCTGATCAGGCCAGTTGTGGGTGTGAGCTGTGTCTGGCCTTATTGTGAAGTAGGTAAGGGTGGGCTCCAGCACCGGCACCCTTCTTCTGTTCTCCCTCCTGAACCCCCATCCTCTGAACACGTATTTTCCCTCTCAGGGCCAGGCCTGCATCCCATTCCTCCTGCTCATCTTCATCCTTATCAAAGGATTCATTAATAACTGAGGTGTTGGTTGATAAAGAAAGGAAGCCATGATCACATTTTTGGGTTTTATTTTTAAATTATTAGAGAAGTTGTAGGTTTACAGAAAAATCACACCCCCTTCACACACACACAGTTTTCCCTTTTATTAACACTTTGTGTTAGTGTGGTACCTTTGTTACAATTTATGAACCATTATTGTGTTTATAGGAGATTACCTAATAGATTTGGAAAGTTGTTCAGAATTCAAAGAAGAGAAACTTTTCCTGCTTCTGGCTCTTCCCCATGGCTTTCTTTCTATAAATCTTCCAGTAATAGGATTAAGACCCATCCTGATTCAGTTGGCCACATCTTGACTAAAATAACATCTTCAAAAGATGGGATTAATATTAAGGACATATTTTTTCTGGAGTACATAATTCAGCCTACCACACCTGGGGACCCTTTATTCATGGAATAGCCCTTGGATTAATAGGGCTCAGCAGAACAGATTTGGAAAATCTGGTCTGATCAACCCATCTAATTTTCACACAAGGAATCCGGGGAACTTGGAGAAGAAAAATGAGTCACCCAATGCACACAACTGATAAGTAATTGGCATTGAGGACTGATAAAAGCCATTGGACTTTATAAACATAATAGGCAAGAGCTGAAAGATGACCTAGAGAATATATCTAATCTAAACAATTTATTTTATTAGAATTTTCTTTGGAATTATATTTCCTTGTAAGTTATAAGCTATGGGTCCAAGGCTATATAGGCAGAGTCTAGACCAGAATCCATGTTTTGTGCCTCCTCCTTGGAAGGGAACAAAGTGAAAAATGAATTTAATTATGCTAACCAGAAATTACTATTAAACAGCATTTTCCAGGTGTTGTGTAAAAGCTTCTGCTAAAAGTTATAAGCCCTTTACATGATAGGCACTATTGACGCTGCTGTAGCCTTAGTAAGAAAGCAATTGAGAGATGGTTGGTGATGCCACATTAGAATTACTTGGAGAGCTTTTAAAAGTTTACTGATGGCTCTTGTCTGGGACACACTTTAGAATATATCTAGGATCTATCTAGAATTTGAGGGCGGTCATGGGGCCCTGGTATCTTTACTTTTTAATCTCTCCTCGCCAGTGATTTTAAAGTGCAGCCAGGGTGGAGTACCAGTAGCCTAGAGCAGGGGTTCTTAACAAGGGGTCCATGAGCTTGAATAGAAATTCAATAAAACATTATTCCTGTGGGACGTGTTGGTGCGGGTGTGATATATTTATTAAATAATACATAATATAGTGTGGACTTAGTAAGGGGTCCGTGGTTTTTTACCTGACTGGCAAAGGGGTCCGTGGAACAAAAAAGGTTAAGAACCCCAGCCTAGAGCAAAAGGAGATTTGGAATTGGGGAGGGAGAGAGGAATCAGGAAGCTGGCCCCAGCAGGTCTTGGTAAGGGGGGTGCCTGCCCAGGTCAGCATCAGAGAGAAGGCAGTGGTGCTGATTTCCTGATTACACACATGCATACACACACAACACTAGTAGATGTATAGTTTGTGTCTAGAAGGAGAGAAACAGCTTGGTGGGAATGAGACCGGCAGTAACAAGAGGTAAATGAAAGGATCACTGCCCAGCCTGAGCCCCACTGGGTCTCAATAGTATGGATTTGTAGGAAATCCGATCAGCATGACCCTGTGACTTCCTTCTGGATTACTCCATACTCTGTGCATAGTATGTGGAAAGAGTAGGCCCAGGAATTACTTCCATCTTCAGGTAGACAATACAGATACAGCAGAACTAATGGGTGATAGCAGGTGGTTGATAGATGCCATGTAGATTGTCCAGGTTTCACAGATACAACAAACCAGTGATGACCACAAAGAATAGACCCCACTGCAAGTGGACACATTTTATTCTCCCACCCAGAATGCATTTCCTGCCCAGGATATTGGTGGTCGACTATGCTCATTTCTATGTTCCTTAGATTCTTTTTAGAACTCCCTTGTCCTCCTTTGGAGATTTTTTTTTTCATTTTGGACAAATTTTTAACATATAATCGTTACCCCAATTATTTCTGTAATGACCTTCTTGTATCTAGTGGGACTGCCAAATCAGCCACAAAACAGCTGATTATAACTTGTGACTCAGTGGCCGACATTTTAAGACAACCTTTAGCCAGTTCCAGTAAGCAGGCAGCAGCCAGCATCTTTTAGCAATTATTGTAATTTATGTATTAAAAATAAAATAGCAACACTTAGATTTCTCTACGGGATTCCTGACTAGCCACATGAGGATGGAGTCTCATTTGTAGTGTAGCTGGGTTTTTTGTCATTCGTCTCTAATCACAGTGAGTCTCAGAATGAAGGGCTGTGTGAGATTAAATTGTGACTTTTTTTTCTTACCCCCCTCCCTTTTTTCTTTAACTCCCCCACTCCAGCCGGAACCCTTGAGTTAGCATACACAGTATATCTTCCAACTGAACTGCTTGATCGTCTATGACTCAACTGTCCAGCAAGCCACAGCTGGCTTGGCATTGGTTCAGAAAGACTCCTCTCTTCCCCGCCTCCCTCTCCTTTGCTCTCTCAAGCTGAAGCCCACCCCCCCCTTCCTCACCCCAATCCCGTTACACAGTGTGAATCAAAAGCCAGTTCCTTCCAATTGGCTGTGTGGAGCGCCAGAGGGAAACTCCCAGTTCTCTGGCTACAGGCTTGGGCTGGGGAAGCAGCTTCTAAGGTCAGTGTCCCAAACTGAAGCAGACAGCAGTACAAATAAACAGCCACGAGGAGACAGACATCGAGTCAGGAAAATCCCCTACATGACTAGACTATCAGTTTCAGTAGTGCCATGGCTGGGAACATCAGTTTCAAGCACATGACAATGAGGCCAAAGAGTTTACTTGGAATAAGTGGTATCCCAAGCCCATTTTTCCTTAATCAATGACCATATTTTGTTAAAGATAGAAAATGTGTGCGTGGGATGGGTGGTAATCAGTTTCAAATAATTATGAAAATGATCCATTTCCAGGATTTGACTTAATTGAGGTAGAAGGACACTCTAAATTAGTGAAAAAACTGAATTACAGGTCTTGAAAGCAAGTGCCAGCAGGGATGGATCCTACTGGGTGGTGCCCTAGAGAAAGAATGGTTGTTTGAGACCCCAGATGCCAATTAAATCCTACTTCCAACCACAATTTGCTGTAGTAAATACTACTAGCAATGGATTTATCATGAAGTTTGTGAAGCTCACATTTCAGGACTCCACTCTTGGAGGGACACTAACAATGTGTTCACAGGGTCACATGTTGTGAAATTTTCAAATGTAAGAAGTCTTGGTATTCTTTTTCTTAAAGAAGGGCTCCATCTTACATAGGCTCCAGGCCTCTCAAAGCCTGAATCCATCCCATTTGGGAGAGAGATTTGGGGCAGGTAGGGGGGTGAAGGTGATTGCCTTTGAAGTCTACTCTTGCTCTTGTCGATTCAGAATGAGAGGGAGAGGCACCCTGCTGTGGCAGCCCAGCTTTTCCTTGTCAGTGGGACTTCAGGCTTTCCCTTCTTTTTCCAGGCCAGGCTCCTCCGTGTGCCTCAGAACACTCCTGTCATCACGGCTCTAACTTTAGAAGTAAATGAGAGAGTACATGTGCCAGATACATAGAAAACATTCAATAAATACTATGGTAGGTGGATTTTGTATGCTCAGAGTGGAAGCCCCTTTCTTCTGGGTGGCTTTGTGACAACTCACATCCACCAGCAAGATCAATTGGCTTTCTTCTGGACTAGGTGAACTACCTGGGGTCTGACTGTGCTGGTACTGCAGAATAAATAAAGCATAACTTCCCCAGGCTCTGTTGCCAAAAAGTGTGAGGAATTCTCAGATTGACCAATGATCATGGTAACTTCTAGACTCTAGTGTCATGTATATGCTGGATTTAATATTATCTGACAGTTTGAAGGACATTCTGACCATCCAAAAGCCTAAAACAGAGCTGGCTGTGGTGAAGGTAATGAGTTCAGTCTCATTCATACTCAGCAAGAGACAATGGCTCCTATTAGGGAAACTTTGGAGTGGTATTGACAGGACTGTGTGACTAGAGGGTCTCTAACATCTGAGAATTCTAATTCTGATCTAATAATGCAGTTTTTACAACAGACATATGTATACCACAACTCAAACTTGCTTAGCCAAATGTTGCTGAGAATAGGGCCTTTCAATTAAACAGCTGAGAATGACTTATAACTAGTATCCAAATAATGTTGGTGGTTGATTTATTAAATACTATTAAAGAGCTTGAAAATAGTCCCTTTCATAAGTAGGTTATGTATTTTGAATTTAAACTCCATTTTCACAGAAAGTAAGAAAATATAATTGATCCCGGTTCACTATCCAAGTTTTCACTAATTATATAGCAGGAAAACCCAAATTAGACTGAGTGGTGAACGGTAAGTTGCCTGGAATAGAACACCGGGCTGGAATTCAGAAGTTCTTGTCTTAACTCTGTCCCTAAATTACTGCAATTCATTTAACTTCTCTGAGCCTCGGTTTCTTCATCTGTAATGATGGGGTTGAACTATGTAATAATTACCATTTATGGAGCTATATCTATGTGCTAGGGATTGTGCTAGGAGTTTCATGTACACCATTATACCACCATTTATTTCTACTATTAATTCTTTTAATGGATGATACTTTTACCCATATTTTATAGATAAGGAAACTGAGGCTTGGAGAGATGAACAAACGTGTCCAAAATCACACAGATTGAAAGTGGCAGAGTAAAGATTTAAGCTGGGTTAGATCAGGTCCAGAGCCCACACACTTAACTACTATTGAGACTGTTATTCTTGGAGGATTTCAAAGATTCTCCAGCTTTAAACTGTTTTTCCTCTATTTCTATTTAACAGTCTATTGCAGGATTAACAGGATTTCATTGTTATCTTAATAATATTTGGACAAGATTGTGGCAGTTATTTCCCAGTTAATCTAATTGAAATAAAAATGCAAGCTCAGACCTATTTATTCTAACTGGCTCAGAACTAATTTTCAGAAAAAATAAGAAATACCAGTCAAGAAAACAACGATGGTCATTTGATTCCATAACACTCTCAAGTTCATTCTGACCACAATTACATTTTTCAGGCATTAACCTTGTTTAGAAGATGAACTCCATACTGGAGGGAGAAATTAACCACTGTTGGCTCTTTGCCAGTTAGTAAAACCCTAAACCAAACTCTCATTTTTTTTCTATCTGATCTCTAATCCCTCTACTCCACCCCAGCTACCACAAACAGTCTGACGGTGTGGTCTGACTGGTTGTTATTATTGGTGGCGATTTTAATTCTACCCTACCTCCTCCAAAAGGGAGGCTGGGATTCTAAGTGAATCTCTCAACAAGCTTATGTTTAACTCCTAGAGTGCTTCTAACACTGTTCAAGGACTTGATGGTTGGAGTTATAAAGAAATTTAGCACATGACTATTGCTTTCCAGGTGCTCCAAACAGTAATAGCACAAATGAAACAGATAGAAATAAAGAACAGAGTAAAGGGTAAATGTTGTGTAGCCGTTTGATATGGTTTATGAATTCCAAAAATAGTTATTGGATTATGTTTATAAATGGGTCTGTACCTGGGTGTGATTAAATTATGATTAGGGCTTTGATTGGGCCATGTCAGTAGGACATTAGTGGGCGGGGACTCACAGATAAAACTACATGGCAGAGCAGAGGAGCATGTTGGAGTTTTGTTGTTGGAATTCTGATGTTGGGGTTTTGATGCTGGAGTTTTGATGTGGAACCTGGGGAAGTAAAGACACAGAGAAGGAGGACACAAGGGAGTTTTTGAGCTGGAGCCCTGGGAAGTAAGCACATAGAGGAGCTTGGTTGTGAGGAAAGAGAAAAGGCCCCAGGAAGAGAAATAAGCTGTTCACTTGACAGTCTACAGCTGGCCTTGTGGAGATAGCAGAGGAGCTGAGCCTAGAGAGAAGCAAGCCCCCAGAAAAGAGGAATCCAGGAAGCCTGAACCCTCACAGACCTCGGCAGCCATTTTGCTTCAACACATGGCAATAGACTCTGATGAGGGAAGTAACTTAGGCTTTATGGCCTGGTAACTGTAAGCTTCTCCCCCAAATAAATACCCTTTATTAAAGTCAACAGATTTCTGGTATTTTGCCTCAGCACCCCTTTAGCTGACTAATATAGACGGGTTAGGAACTCTTAACTGCTATGGTAGAAATGTGGGAGAAAGGATGATTGAGGGCTGGGTGGGGGGAGAGAGAGAAGCTTAGTTAAGGAATAGGCAGGACTTGAATCTACTGGGGAGAAGAGGAAGGGGAAAGGGGGGGAGAAGCTTTCTGGGTAAGAGAATCAGGAGGCACAAGGAAGGGAATGAGCCTCTAGTTAAAAACTGAAAAATGCCATCAGAAAAGGTCATCAAAGATAAGGAAGGTACTACTTTTCTTTTATACATTCCCATGCACTTAATGTCTGTGATGGTGTTTGACACAGAGTAGTTGTTCAACAAATATTAAATAATTAAATAAATTATTCATCTACCTTCTATACCTAAATATCATATTTTAAGTAGACCTGCAGCTCTCAAAGCATAGCCCAGGAATAGCATCATTGGCATTACCTGGGAACTTGCTAGCAGTGAACATTTTCAGGCCCTACTCCAGACCCACTGAATCGGAAACTCTGAGGGTAAGACCCAGCTATCTGGGTTTTAACAAATCATCCAGGTGCTTCTGATACAAGCTAAAATATGAGAACCAGTGATAAAGACCAAAGATTAATTATAGAAATGTTCCTACAGCTTCTAAAATGTGAGATATTGCTTCTTCTGCTCTAGGATGGAAGGATGAGAATACAAATATTTTAAAACACTGGCAAGTAATATCTGAAACACTTAAAGCTGATAGTGACATCTTTTTTAAAGAACCCAGTTGTCTAAATTCAAATAAATAAAACTAAATGTATTCATTTGTTTTAGCTTCCTGGGTTGCTCAAGCAAATACCATGAAATGGATTGGATAAAACAATGTGAATTTATTTGTTCATGGTTTTGAGGCTAGAAGAAAGTCCAAGCCAAAGCATCATCAAGGGCATGCTTTCTTCACAAAGGTATTCTGGGACTGGTTGCTGTTGATCCTCGGCTCCTCTGTCACATGGCAAGGCACATGGTGGCACCTCCTGACTTCTCCTTTCTCTTCCAGGTTCCATTGATGTTCAGCTTCTTGTTTCCTGTGGCTTTCTTTCTCTCTGTCTGAATTTTATTCTTCTTTTATAGGACTCTAGTAATAGGATTAAGACCCATACTGATTGGGCTGGGCCACACCTTAACTGAAGTAACCTCATCAAAAGATTGTATTTACAATGGGTTCACACCTTCAGGAATGGATTAAATTTAAGAACATGTTTTTCTGGGATACATACAGCTTCAAAACACCACACCATTTATTAGGACAGCTACTTTAATTATTGTGGGGGGGTGTCTCTGACAGTAAGAGGAGATAAGACCACTGGCCTTATAGGGTAGGGCAATGCTACTCAACAAACAAATGATGAGATACTAGTTCAAGATGGCTGACTGGCCCAAATGTTTTCCCTGCCTTCCAAAAGCCCAATAAAATGATGCTAAAAGAATAACTCATAAGAGCAAAGAGAATGGAAGGAACCCCAAGAGAAGACCAAAGATTTCAATTTGTTTCTGAAAAACTGAAAGAGAATGGAAGACTATGGGACCTTCTTGGAACACTGTAAGGGCCCTAGTATTCGTTTTAGCAAATGTTGATGCAGATTCCTGAGGAGCTGGGTTTAGAGGTTAGCAAGGCTCCCTCTATTCCTATGTAAATCAATATTCTTCACAAGGTTTCATAGAATCAAAGAACTCGAAGAGACACTAGAAAATGCAATTCTAAACTCCTCATTAAACAGGAAAAGAAACTGAGGCATAAAGAGTTTAAGTAACTTGCTCCCAGTCATACACTAGTTAATAACAGACCTAAGTCAATAAAGATCTTTGTCCCATCATATCCCACTGCTTGTTTCAATTTCCCAGATTGGTCAAGTCCCTCCATGACCTAGTCCTGTTCCCCTTTTCAGTCACGCTTGTCCCTTTGAGGATTGCCTGAGGCATAGAAGAAAATACAGAACTCTAGGTCAGAAGGGCCAGAGGCCCCGGCTCTGCACCTGAGTAACAGTGATGACTCACTCATTTATCATGCATTTGTGGAGGGTCTATGGTATTTTATCAGCTGAAGGTGGGACAAATGAGGAAGGGGTTGTTAATTTGCATTTTGAAGTTTTTCTCTTTCATTTTGAAAGTAATGTATGCTCATTACATTAAGTTACCTCTGTAACAGCAACTGTTGATAAATTATTCTCTAATGTTTGAGCATCTTTGGGACTCACACATTTAGACTTTGTTTAATGTGTTTAGTAGTGTTATGAATATATCAAACAATTTGCATTTCTTTAACAGTGAGCAATCAGCACTCCTGTAAAATATTTGCACACACCTTCACAACTAAAATTTTAAATGCATGGATTTATCAAATTAATTATCTTGTATATTTAAATATTGATTGCTAATGTAAAAACTTCTAAACATTCGATTTAAACCACAATTATACCATAATAAATTGTCTTCAATTTAAATACTTAAAAAGAAGACGTGCATACTATTACAATGGTTAAAAGCTGATTTGTACTCTGAAACTAAAGCTAGTTTCCAAAATGTAATACCATTACTTTATTTGCATTTCTTTCTAGGTTTGCCTTCCTGAAGTTTCTGTAATTTTAGTATTTTTGTATCTCATCAGACCAAGGGAAAAGGACTAGTCTCAGAAAAGATCTAGGCCTTCCCTGTCCCAAGCTGCTTGGGGCCTGGAGTTTTGAGGAGCTCTGGGGTGAGAAGGGGCCATCAAACACAGCCCAGTAGTGTGCCTTCAATTACTTGCCATTAGATGAATATTATCACTTTCTACATGTGCTATAAAATGAAAAGTTTGGGAAGTACTGGATGCTTTATCTCCTAGTAGAGGAGGGATTGAGCCTGCATGGTTGTTTTTCTTTTCTAAGACATGAGGTTAGGTCATCATTCCATTTGATTATTGCATGCAACCACCAGTGAACATGACCCTATTTCGCCAATTCTAATCGATTTTTCTTATTCTTCTTACAGTGCTCATTTTCCTTGGGATTACCCACAATTCCCTCTGTTTATTCTTTCCTAGTAATACGAAAAAAGAAGCACCTAACTATAAATTACGAACTGATTTTTTTAAAGAAAAGAAACAAAATATTCATATATATTATATTCCCTAATTTATTAAAAGCAATAAGAAACTAAATATGGCCTATCATATTAACCTTCATTGTATTACAACTATTTTTAATAGACTTTATATTAACTTTCCTTTTTGTGAATCATTAGGAACTAATAATCTTTCTTAGAGGCAACCTATTCTGCTGAAACATTATTTTATTTTATTTTATATCTATTTTGTGGTGGCAACTTAGCTAAGGAAAATGCTTTTTAGCTGACTCTTATTTTTATTTTTTACTTTTTTTTAATTTTTAAAGAAGCTTCAGATTACATAAATGTTACATCAAAAATATAGGGGATTCCCATATACCCCACTCCCTCCCCATTCCATACTTCCCCCATTAACAACATCTTTCATTAGTGTGGTACATTTGTTATGGTTGAGGAATACATTTTGAAGTATTGCTACTAACCATGGTCTATAATTTACATTATAGCTTACACTTTGCACCGCACAATTTTATAGATTTTGACAAAATGTGTAATGGCCTGTATCTGTCATTGCAATGTCATTACAATATAATTTCAATGTCCCAAAACTGTCCCATGTTACATCTATTTTTTCCCCTCTCCCTCCCCTCAGAAACTCTGGTGGCCACTGCCTTTATATCAATGATACAAGTTCTTTCATTGCTAGAATAATCATAAGTCTACTTTAGTCCATAGTCGCATTCCCCCCTTATGTTTGTTCATACCTTAATCTTGAGAATTTGGGGATGGTGATGCCCACCCTATTTCTGATTGAGAGGGGTAAGCTGACTCTTCTGTCCTTTGAAATTTGCCTGTAACATTATTTATAAAAATCCATGCTGTCTGGCTGCAGAGGCTGTCAAAGATCCATCCTGCCTTACCCTGACCCCAAGACATCTAATCAGCTACTGTCCAAAGGATACTGATTCCCTTCAGTAAAGAAAAGTCAGAAGGATCCAAATCTGAGCAGTAACAAAGCACAATCAGAATGTGCAGATGCTGTTGTGGGCCCACTTTTAGCACCAACCAACAGAACTGGAAATACACGTGCACTTTTAAGGAAGGCCATGAGTTTACACAGAATTTTGTGCTTTAGCACAGTATATTTCCATATTCTGCTTTTCTTACCTAGCTTACCAACAACTAAAACTGCCTTCTGCATTAACAATAGCAACAATAACAACAACAACAATATGATTCCATTATTTCCCACTACTACCAAAAATTGACATTTTGTTATACACCATGCCTGGCTTTTATTTTTGTCTTCTACAAGTCACTTGACTTTTGAGTTTTATATCCTCATCTGCAAAATAAAGATGATTCTTCAATCTTACATGTAGTTAAAAAGATTGAATGGAACTTATATAAAGCCATGAAGAGAGAAAGTCTAACCTCTGCAGGTTCTTGGCATGGCTGGGCTGACCTCCTGGGCTTGGGCTCGAGTGGCCACTGATGGAGTGGCCCTTGTGGCCATGTGAGTGCCCAAGCTGCTGGAGACAGTGAGACTTCCAGTTGACCAAGATGGTAGTGTAAGATGCTCCACGGTGCTGTTCACCCACAGAATCTTTGAACAACTATCAAAAACTGGCACAGCCATCTTCCTCAAAACTCCAGAAAATGGTTAAAGGGTTGCATTAACTAGGTGAGGGCTGACTCAAGAAAACTCAGTTTAGTAGAAGAACCTTAGGGTGTACTTGCTGGTTCCTCCCAACTCCCTTCCTAGAGTGGTGTTGATTTAGCCTTCACTCCCTTTGTGGGTTTCTGACCCTGGTCCCTGGTGCTGCTCTGGAGGGACTAGAGAAACCCCTATGCACATGGTGTCTATATATCAGTGCCAATTTATTGTATGGCAGCCTGAAAGACTGAATCAAGAAACTAATTTCTGGCTTGCCCTCGCATAACTTACTTTATAGACAGAAGCAGCTTGTCAACAACAAAAACACTGTATGACACAATTAAGTCAAAGTGGTCTCAGGCAAAGGATTACCTACTTTAAGGCATACAATAGAGGATCAAGGAGAGGGAGAAAGTCTATTTCATAGGTGTATTAGTCAGCCAAAGTGGTGCTAATGTGAAATACCAAAAATGGGCTGGTCTT
Organism: Cabassous unicinctus; assembly: GCA_029593785.1. NCBI lineage: Eukaryota > Metazoa > Chordata > Mammalia > Cingulata > Chlamyphoridae > Cabassous > Cabassous unicinctus. The sequence continues at coordinate 142 of JAQZBX010006688.1, read as the reverse complement.
TATAAAGGGTATTTATTTGGGGTAGAAGTCCACAGTTACCAGGCCATAAAGCATAAGTTTCTTCCCTCACCAAAGTCCATTGTCACGTGTTGGAGCAAGACAGCTGCCGGCGTTTGCCAGGGTTCAGGCTTCTGGGGTTCCT
>JAQZBX010006687.1:12234-44181 GCA_029593785.1 Cabassous unicinctus | reverse complement strand
CTCCCACACGGTTCTGCATGATATAGGCTGATGTAAAATGGCCTATATCCGTCGCCACAACGTCATTCAGGACAAACCCTAAGCCCTGAAAAAGCCCCTGTATTACAACTGCCCTTCCCCTCCCCACCCCGAAAGCATCTAGTGGCCACTGGCTCCACCTCACTGTTATAATTTCTTCCATTGCTTGAATCACAGTATGTCTACATCAGAATACGATTAAGTCCACTATAGTCCATAGCTCTTCCCCCAATCCTGAGGGGACTGGAATGGTGATGTCCACTCCACCTCCAAGTGAGAGTGGGCTTATAACCCATGGATACGGTGGATGGGATTATCCTGCCTTCAGCTGCAGGCTCTCTCCATTCCCTGGGATGGCCGTTGTCCATCATCGTCTCCTCACCAGGTGACTTGGGTGAGTCCACTGAGCTGTAGAGTAGGAGTTGCAGCTCCACCGAGATTCCAGGCACAGCTGGCACATGGGCAAGCCAGAGGCTCCAGTCTTTGGGAGTACACCTACAAACTCCAGCCTCACCTATAGGTTTGAATAGAAGGGACTGATGGACCATGTGCAGGGAGGACTTATTTGAGTCCAACTCTTTCACTCTCAGAAGCACAGATTCTAAAGTAGAGCCCACTGATAAGGCATCAATCTCTGTGGCTATGCCCCCTTATTTAGGACCTGGGTGTCTCCAGAGCCCTCAGGAGCCCCTCTGTGTGGGGTGATATCCACTTTGGTGTTCTATGAGATCCTACTGAAGGTGTGCGTAAGCATTACCTCTGGGATAACCTCCCGACTCTCTTTGAAGTCTCTCAGGTTTTTATAAAGGGTATTTATTTTGGGGAGAAGCTTACAGTTACCAGGCCATAAATCGTAAGTTTTTTCCTTCACCAAAGTCTGTTGCCATGTGTTGGAACAAGATAGCTGCCGACATTTGCCAGGGTTCAGGCTTCTTGGGTTCCTCTCTTCCCGGGGCTCAGTTCCTCTCCAGGCTCAGCTCCTCTGTTTCCTCCACAAGGTCATCTATAAACTATGATTCTCTCCAGGCTTTGCCTCTCTCCACAAGGCCAGCTATGAACTGTCAGGTGAATGGCTCATCTCTTTTCCCGGGGCCTTCTCTCCTTCCTCATCAGGATGATAAAGGATGCATAAATGCATCCTAGGGCTTTGCCACTGAGGGCGGACCATAGTTCTCATTGTAATCTACACTCTCTCCCATACAGTTCTGCATGTTATGTGATGATATAAAATGGCCTATATCTGTCATTACAATGTCATTCAGGATGATTCCCAAGTCCAGAAAAAGCCCCTGTATTACAACAGTTTTTCCCTCTCCCTGCCCCCAGAGCCTGCAGTGGTCAATGCATCCACATCAATGTTGTAATTTCTTCCATTGCTAGAAGCACAAAAATTCTATAGTAGAAAACCAGTAAGTCATCTCTAGGCCATAGTTCATTCCCCAAACTTAAGGATTCTGAGATGGTGATGCCCACTCCATCTCTAATTGAGAGGGGGCTTCAATCCCCCATACAGCTGACGGATGGGACTCTCCTGCTTGCAGTTGTCCACTCTCTTGTTTCCTTGGTATGGTGGTTGTCCATCTTCACCTCCCTGTTAGTTGTCCTGGGTGAGTCCAGTGAATTGAAGAGTAGGTATTGCAACTCCGCTGAGGTTCCTGGCCCAGCTGGCACATAGATATTTCAAAGATTCCAGTCTCTTGGACATACACCTACAAACTCCAGCATCAAATATAGGTTTTAATAGAAGGGACAGATGATCCATGTGTAGGGAAGCCATAATTGAGTACAACTCTGTCACTCTCAGGAGCAGAAACTCCAAAGTAGGCCCCACCAGCAAAGCAACAAATTCCAGAGCTATCTGCCCTGACCGTAGGACCTTGGTGTCTCCAGAGCCCTCAGGAGACCCACTATTTGGGGGTAGTATCCATTTTGGCAGTTTATGAGATCCTGGTGAGATGTGAATAAGCGTTACTTCTGGGAAGACCTCCTGACTCACTTTGGAGTCTCGTAGCCATTATCAACATATTATTAACACCTGGTAGTTGAAGACTCTTCTAGTATTTATATTATTAATCAAATCCTCATATTCCACCAAGATTACTATGTTATTCAGTCTCCAGGTAATCATCTTTCTTTCAACTAACATTAACTTTCCTAGACCTCACTTTTCAGCAACAATCAAATTTATACATGAGCAGTGTTTGTAATACTCTTTATTATATGCTACCATCAACTCTATTACCACATATTTACAATAAACCTTATTAAAGATTCTACATACTACAATGTTTATAATTACATGTGGCCAAACTGACTTGCCAGATTCACCACATATGATGAGTGAGATCTTTACTGATTATTAAATTGTCTGCAAAAAAGGCCACCATGGTGGACTTAGAGGTAGAGATGAGATGTTTAGTTTAAGTCAATAGCTTCAGGTTTTGAATGCCTCCTGAGTGTTCCACAAGAACGGATGTACAGTGAATGCTCATCATTTTCATTTCAGGGCTCAAGTAACATTTTCCTTTTTTCCCCCATTTTGTAGCTTTCTTTAATCATCAGCATTTCAATAGATGAAAGCGAGACATATGAGTATTGACATCTACTTGTAATCTACTATTTAAAATATGAAGCAGTTTGTATATTACCAAGAGTGGATTTCATCATATATGACGCCACCAAAACCAACAATATAGAAGCACTAATAAAGCACAGCAAAATTACAAAAAGACCTTCACAGAGGAAGTGGAACCAAGTTATTTCTTCTAAAATACAAATAGGTTATAATATTTCTTGGCAATCAGATCAGATTGTTGGTCTCATGTAGATAAACAGAATACTAGAGGGAATAAATCAGGTAAGTATAAACCATCACGGGAGAGACGAGAAATGAAAACTGGAACTCAACTAACCCTGAGATGAATGATTCATCATTTTCCTATCATCATTTCAAGAAAAGGAATTGGAGGAGGGTTTGCTAGGCATCACCACTCTACAAACAAAACAAGGATTATATGATGTTCTGCATGTTTAATTTTTTAAAAAAAGGACTAGTATTTGAAAGATTTGTTCTTCACTTCTTTAAAGAGTTCAGGAAAAAATTGTAAGGACTTCTCTTTCAATCTCCTATTTTACCTGCTTTTGGTGACAAAGACATTTTAAGCCACTTCATATGAATTACAAGGAGGTGCTGGCAATAACAAAGAATGACCAGCACATTTTGGTCTTTAACACACTAAAGAAATCTATCCTGTATCACTAAGGCTAAAAGCAATATATACAGCTGCATTGGAAATATATGAAAGTTTTTTTTTTATCTCTTCCTTATATTCAATTACCATCCATCCGTACACCTATTATTTCATTTAACTATAGAGCTTTACATATTGCTGGGGAAACAAAGGAAACAGAAATTGAAGTGGGTTTCTCCCAGTCTCGGTATTGGCTGAGACCCTACAGGCCAAACAGAACACAGGAGGACTTGTGCATCCCCACACACTAAAATGAATTACAGAGACCGAGACTGTACATGGGTCATGATTGTGAATAAAAGTTTCCATTAGCATGTGGCTTCCTTGGGCAATAGTTGTCAGTGCAAATGAAAGAACTTTCCCTTTTATCAAGCTATGATGGTTTGGAACTATATGGACTCCAGAAAAATCATGTTCTTAAATTTAATCCATTCCTATGAGTATAAACCTATTGTGGATATGACATTTTGATTAGGTCACTTCAGTAAGATCTGGCCCAGGGTGGATCTTAATACTTTTACAGCAGTTCTTTATAAGAGAATGAATTGCAAAGAGAAAGCAAGCCATGGAAGTCTAAAGATGGAAGCCAAACTCTGAAAGCAATGAAACTTGGAAGAGAACAAAGAGAACAGGAGACACTGCCATGTGCCTTTCCATGTATCACAGGTGCCCAGGATTGCTGGCAGCCAGTCTTTGGGGGAGATTTGGATGTTTCCATGGCTTCAGAGCTGAAATTTCCATTGTAAAAGCCAAACCATTTTGGTATTTTGACTTCAGAATCTTTATCAAACTAAAATACAAGTAAACTGAGAAATGTTTCAAGAGGATAACCCAGAGAGCTTGCCTCAGTTCCCAGGAGACTAGAGAATATAAATCCTGGTGTTTTATTGTCACCGAAAGAAGCCTGAAGGAAAAAGATTGATGCAGAACTTGTCCTTACCTAACAGCAGAAAAAGGACTGCAGTTGCCTTAAGCCACAATGATGTATGTTATTAGGGAACGAGATATGGATCCACAAAAGGGATCTATACTGGAGCCTTGTTAAAAAGATTTCCAATGAAGAGATGGGTGACAGGAGCCTGCCAAGCCTGGAGGCTGAGGGGAGGGTTTTAAGAAGTCAACTGGAGGAGTGGTCTTGGAGTGTCAGACTTTGTCCACAAGGTTCCCACAGGAAGAGTAAGAGAAGCAGCCAGCAGCCAGGCATCTGACACATCCACAGGATCAATCCCAGGTGACTGCAGCACCAATCACATGAGACCATGCCCTTCTTTTACCCTGGAGAGTTCCACAATAGCAGTTGACTGACGGAGAGTGAAAAGAACACTGGACTCAGATCAGGAAGGTATGAATTCAAGTTCTAACTTTGTCTACTTCATGTACATATCACATACTATGTAAATCTCAGCTTTTTGTGTCCATTTCCTCATTTATAAAATATAGGATCTCCCTTGTTCATTTTATAGAACTGTTGTGAGTATCAAATCATATAAGGTGGGTCAAAGCTTTAGAACTATGGCTCAAAATTTGATAATAAGGTACAGTGGTGTAATATTTGTCCCAAAATGCATTTATATTGCAAAGAGTTTAGTTATTATTTGTTTACTTCTTTTACCCTTTTATGTAATTAAATTATAGACTCCTTGAGTGTAGAGGCTCTCACTTGGCTTTGATGTGTCTATTTCTCTTATTTTGTAATTTCATATATTTCCTGAATTTTATTAAAAGTTGAACAATTTTCCAGATGAACACCCAAATAACCACCACAAAAATTTAAAAATTAACATTTAACTTTATTTGTTTCATTATGTATATATGCAATTGCTCATCCATTAATCACTGAAAGTTGTACCAACTTATCATTTTGCATCATTCCCTTATCCTCTTACTCTCTAATTTCATTAATGCTGACCTCTTCAGTGAAAGTATTCTTTAGCAAACCTATCTTAAAGTAAGCTTTCTGTCTATTAGATAGTCCAGTCAATTTACCCTTATTAAAATATTTTCTTTATGTCATCACTTTTCCATGTACTTCCATCTAATTTCTCTAAATCAGTTGATCTCAATCCACCCATAATGAATTAGCAATGCCTGCAGACATTTCTGGTTGTCACAACTTGGAGAGAGGACATAGCTCCTGGAACTAGTGGGTATACACCAAGCATCCTAAAATGAATAGGAGAGAACCCCACAACAACAACAAAAAATCTCACCCCAAATGTCAATATGGCAGCAGTGTGAAAAATGCATGAAATAAAGTGTAAGTCCCCTAGGATAGGAAATTAGGATGACCTCACTAGCAACTTGCAGTTAACAAAATATGCACTCAACAGTGATTCACTGCTTGATTATAGAGTGACCATCTCATCCCAGTTTCTATGAGTTGATCCCAATTTTAGCTCACACATGCCCACATCCCAGGCAAACCAGTATTGTTTGTCATCTTAATTGCTGATTTCAAAGTTGCAGAATAAGCAACAGTGAAACACTAACTTGGAAAATTGCCAGGATGATTGTCATGTAAATGGTTAGACTGAGAGTGAGCAGTCATATCCCTCCCCACCAACATTTCATTATTCCAGGACACAAATCAATAATCTAAGATATTATTCTAGAACATATTCAATAACACTTTTTGGATCTTTCATGACTTTTGGACTGACCAGGTTCTAAAATGATCATTTTTAGATTTTTTTATACTTTTGTACTTTAAAAAATTATTGTGGTAACATATAAACGTATAACACAAAATTTCCCATTTTTACCCCTCTCAAGTTCAGTAGTATTGATTACATTCACAAAAAAACCTCAACCCCATTAAGCAATAAATCCCTTTTCTCTGAATCCCCAGCACCTGAACCATGAAGACATTATGTTGAGTGAAATAAGCTACACACAAAACACATATACTGTATTATCTCACTTATTGTAATACTGAGATGTATCAAATTTCATAGAGACAATCTAAGTTTATAAAATAGTCTTATTGTAATTGTGGTCCATAAATATTTTGCAGAAACAACCCATCTTAAAACAAGTCAAAATAAGTGTCTTGGGTTGAAGAGTAAACTTACCCATAAACTGCCCCTCAACCCACCATATCCTCACTGTGTATTGTTTGAAAGCCACACTGTGCACTGCAAATTGAACACTCTGAAGATAGGAACCAAAAAAGCCATTTCTATTTTGTCTCTTATGGTTCTATGGTCACAAATGTTGGTGAGGAGATCAAAAGAATTAGCTATTCTCTGCCACAAAATATAGATAATGTCACTAAAGAAAGGAAAGAAATGGCCCAAACTGCACATTCTATTCCCAAGAATATTCTCCAAATCATTAGAAACTAAAAAAATCTCTTCCTAGGAGTTGCTCTTCTTCCTAAAACTAGATATAACCAGGAACATTGTAATGGAATATTTGTGAGTTCATTGCAACCATTCTAATCTAGAAGGAAGAAACTCTGGCCCTGTATTATCTGATAATTTCTTGAAACATCATTGACAAATGCTGCTTTCCCTTCCTGGATTTGACCCACATTCTAACCTTTCTATCCTTTTTCTTTTTGAGTTTCTTCCCCTGTTTTCTTTCCTTCTCATTGCTATTATATTCTTAGAATATATGTAGAAACAGAACTGTATTCAAAGTGTAGTAAAAGAAATATAATTAAACAACATGACAAAACAACGCAGGAAAGCATCAGTGATTTCAAGAAAAAAATAGGAAAAGAGATTTATTGGCAACTGAATTAGGTAAAATCCATATAAATATGTGAGTTTCTAGATCCTGTAATTTTTAAGGGGTGGATAAAAGGAGAGAGAAGCACACAATGTCCTCAATAGAGTTTCCAAAAATTTCCTATGTCTTTTTTTAACCATGAAGCTCTCTCCAATCCTCCCACCAATTTGGAGATTTACTGCATGTAAGAATCCAAATTTGAATTGGGAGTTTCCAACGAATTAGCGTGCAATCCAGGATATTTGGAGGGAACACTGGGAGCCATTTCTAGTGGTCCTGAACAAAACCTTTACATTAAAATCTGGAAAATGTTTAAAACTTGGATACCCATTGTTTCCAACCTATGTGATTCCAATTCAATTTAGACCAAGCAACCTGTAATTCTTAAAGCTCACCATGTGACTCTCATGCATGGCAGTTTGAGAACACCTGAGCTTGAAAAGGTAATTAACAATTGGAAAACATTTCAAAACTTTAAAGAATGTGTAGAATTTCCACAAATAGTAAAAGGAGAATTAAATCAGAGTAAATCAATCTTATATTATTCCAATAGTTCGTAGAATTCAGCTAAGAAAAAACATACAAAAAGTAGTTTTAATAATTTTCTTCAGATTACAAAGGTCTTGGGTTTAGGGAAATATGTCTGTTTAATCTGAGATTAAAACATCTTGAAAAGCTTGTTTCAATTGATTGAAACATTGACTTAAAAGATAACTGTGCATTTATAAAGAGATTTTAATGTTTTCTAATAATTCTTCTCAGGACAAATCATATTTAAAAATCTCAATGGTAACGAATTTAACATCTGAATTGAATATTTAAGTGATTTACTGAGGCATTCAAATGTTTAGCATTAATGAAAGGTGTCCCAAACTGAGGTCCAGAGAAAAGGACAACTAGCAAGATGGCAGCAGAGTAAGGAGCTCCTAGAGTCAGCTCTTTCTACAGGACAATTAGTAATCACCCTGAGCTACCTAGAGCACCAGATTGGGAACTCCAGGAGACCAGAACAGCATCTTGTGTAGCATCTTTGAAAGAATGGAAGAGGAGACTGCCCATATGCAGAGAAGATTCATAAGTAGAGCACTCCATGTCACAGAGGCTGGTGCCCATCCTCCACTGGTGGCACAAGCTGCCTCAAGAGCTATTTTACTGCTGTAATTTGGTGCTCCACTTGCCAAAAATTGGGGAGGAAGAGACAGTGGGGCACCAAATTCAGTCACTGATTAGTAAATGTGGTGGGCTAAAGTATAATCCTAAGACCAGCTAAAGTTTGAACCTGTCCAAGTCAGAAAGATGCTGGTAGCCACCATTTTAACTCTGCCTACAACATAAGGGGGAGTGGGATGGACTGAATATCACAATGCTGGTAGGCACCCGATCTTTCCATACAGTTCAGATTGCAGCCCTAGTCTAACCCCCAGACCCACCTCCAGCAGGGTGGAACCTATACCAGCCTCTCTGGGGAAATACAGGCCATGCCACAGAGGCTGGTGATCATCCTACTCTGGCAGCAAAAGCCACCTCGGGAGCTGTTCTGTGGCTGGAGTTGGAAGCTCCATTTCCCAAAAAACAGGGGAGGTAGAGAGGCCTTCAGCTACTGATTAGTAAATAAGTCTGGCTAAAGTATAACCTAACAACAGCTAAAGTTTGAATGTGTTCAGGTCAGAAAGAGGCCATGGCAGTGATTTTGACTCTACCCCCAGCATGAGGGGAAGCTGGGCTGATTGAAAATCACAGTGACAGCAGAAGCTGGCTTCTTTCACCCAGATTGGACTGCAGCCCTTGCCTAGACTTCAGCCCCACCTCTAGCTGGGAGGAGGGTGGAGGGCCCTGCGCCAGCCTCTCTGGGTAACTGCAGGTGCATTTATCTGGCACAGACTGAAGATTTGAAAGTCTACTGGGTTAACTGAAGTCATTTTGGACCCACATGGCATAGATTGCTGCACAGACCTGCAACTTCATCCCTGTCCCAGCAGAGGAGAACGGGGTGTTGAAGCTTCATCAGTCTCTCTGGGCAACCACAGTCTAACCCTGCACAACCTGGATTATTACACAAAGCTGTGGCTCTGTCCCAAACCCTGGCAAAGGAGAAGGTTGGGAGAAGCATCATCTGTCCCTTGGGCAATGTGGGCAGCTTAAGCCTCCATAGCTTACAGCACCAACTACATCCTTAGCTCCTACTATGCAACCAGCAAGGGAGAAAGGGCAAGAAAGCCCTAAACAAAAGAGAGAAACTGCACCCAGAATAAATACTCTAATAAACCAGATTCCAAGATGCCAACAAAAAATTACAATCCACACCAAGAAATTGGAAGATATGGCCTAGTTAAAGGAACAAGATTAGCCTCCAGATCACATAAAGGAGTTGAGGCAGCTAATCCTAGATTTTCAAACAAATCTCCTTAATAAATTCAACGAGATGGCTAAAGAGGGTTTAGAATATTAAGAAGACACTGGACAAGCACAAAGAAGAATTTGAAAGCATTCATAGAAAAATAACAGGTCTTATGTGAATGAAAGGTACAATAAATGAAATAAAAAATACACTGAAATCATATAATCTGAGATTTGAGGAGGCAGAAGAAAGGATTGGTAAGCTTGAAATGGCCTCTGAAAGCAAACATACAAAATAACTGATGAAGAAAAGAATAGAAAGAATTGAACAAAATCTCAGGGAACAACAGCAAAAGACATGCAAACATATATGTTATGGTGTCCCAGAAGAAGAACAGAAGGGAAAAGGAGCACAAGGAATATTTGAAGAAATAATGGTAGAAAATTTCCCAACCCTATTGAAGGACATGGATATCCATGTCCAAGAAGCACAACATACTCCCATCCGAATAAACCCATATAGACCAACTCCAGGACACATACTAATCAGAATGTCAAATGCTAAAGACAAAGAAATAATTCTGAGAGCAGCAAGAGAAAAGCAATGCATAACATATAAGGGATACCCAATAAGATTAAGTGACAATCTCTCATCAGAAACCATGGAGGCAAGAAGACAGTGATATGATATATTTAAGATACTGAAAGAGAAAAAATTCAAGCCAAGAATCTTACTTACAGCAAGATTGCCTTTCAAAAATGAGGATGAGTTTAGAATACTCACAAATAAACAGAAACTGAGAGAGTTTGTAACCAAGAGACCTGCTGTATAGGAAATAATAAAGGTTGTGCTACAGTCTGAAAAGAAAAGACAGGAAAGATAGGCTTGGAAGAGAGTCTAGAAATGGAGATTATAACAGTAAAAGTAACTGAAAGTCTCCAAAGAGGGGTAAAAATAAAATATGATAGATAAAATTCAGAGGACAAAATGGGTGAAATGAGAACTGCCTTTACAATAATAACAATGGATGTTAATGGATTAAACTCCCCAATCAAAAGACACAGACAGGCAGAATGGATAAGAAAATATTAGCTACCTATATCCTGTCTGCAAGAGATTCACCTTAGACTCAAGAATACCAATAAATTGAAAGTGAAAGGCTGGAAAAAGATATTCCATGCATTCAGTAACCAAAAAAATAAAGCCAGAGTACCTATATTTATAATAGATGAAACAGACTTTAAAAGACACTAGTAATGTGCAATCTGAGGAGGAAGTCAGGGAAAAAATTCCATTTAAAATAGCGACTGAAAGAATCAAATATTTAGGAATAAACTTAAGCAATGATGCAAACACTTGTATTCAGAAAACTACAACTCATTGTTAAAAGAAATAAAAAATAATATAAATAATTGGAAGAACATTCCATGTTCATGGATTGCAAGACTAAATATCATTATGATGTCAATTCTACCCAAATTGATATACAGATTCAATGCAATTCCAATAAAAATTCCACCAGCAATTTTTAAATAAATGGAAAACATGATTATCAAATTTATTTGAAAAGGTAAGGAGTCCCGAATAGCCAGAAATATCTAAAAAAAAAAAAAAAATGAAGTTGGAAGACTCTCATTTCCAGACTTTAAATCATATTACCTCTCTACAGTGGTAAAAACAGCATGGTACTGGCATAAAGACAGACACATAGACCAATGGAACCAAACTGATGATTAAGAAACAGACCCTCATATCTATGGGCAAGTGATATTTGACGAGCCTGTGAAACCCACCCATCTCAGACAGAACAGTCCATTCAACAAATGGTGCTGAGAACACTGGATATCCATAGCCAAAAGAAGGAAAGTGGGCCCCTATCTCACACCTTATACGAAAGTTAACTCAAAATGTATCAAAAACCTAAACATAAAAGCAAGAACAATAAACCTTCTAGAAGAAAGAGTAGGAAAATATCTTCAAGACATGGTGGTAGGTGGTGGATTCTTAAAGGAGATAAGAGGAGGACTGAGATGGACTACTGATGTGTAATGTATGTTGAAGTTTTAATTAACTCTATTGTAAAACTGTGGAAATGTGTAGAGTTGATGGTAAAACATTTTAGTGAGTAACAGCTGGTTTATAAATCAGAATGTGGTTGAAAAGAGTAGTCTAGGGTTGTAAATGCCAATTGAAAGAAAGCTTTAGAATAATCTAGGTAATGAATAACACAGTAAACCCAGATGTGGATGAGAATTGTGGTTGATGGTACAGATGCAAGAATGACCTTTGTGAGCTAGAGAAGGTGTACATCACTATTGCAAGTGGTGAGAATGTAGTGAAGCATGGGAAGAATACAACAGGAGTGACCTATGTACTGTGGTTAACAGTAATAATGAAATATTCATGCATTTAAGCCAAAGATATACTGTGTTGATAATAGGGGATTATGGAAAAAGCGTGCCAAATGTATGCAATGGACCTGGTAATAGTCTGATGATATTATCTCATAATCTGTTACAAATGTTCCAACACAGTGCAGTGTGTTGATAGAGGGGTGTTGTATGGGAATCCTGCACATGTGCATGATTGTTTTGTAAGTTTAAACTTCTGTCATAAATGCATATTAAAAAATAATAATAGAGTGGGTTGGGGGAAAATACACCAAATGTAAGATAAGGACTATTGTTAGTAGTAAAATTTTGACAATATTCTTTCATCATTTGTAACAAATGTCTCACAACAATGAAAGGTGTTGGTAGTGGGTTGATGTATGGGACCCCTGCATCATGTTATGCATGTTTGCTTTGTAAGTTCACAACTTTTACTATACACTTATTGTTTATGTATGTTAATTTAGAAATGATATAAAAATAATATAATAGAGTTGGTGGGGGAAAAATACACCAAATGTAAGATACTTTGGTTGGCAGTAATATTTTGAGGATGCTTTTTAATCATTAGTTTAAAAAGTTTCACAACAATGCAAAATATTGTTGGTAGGGTGAAGGATGACCTCCATGTATGATGTTATATATGTTTGTTTTGTAAGTTCACAACTATCTCTATAAACTTATTGCTTATGTATGTTTATGAAAATGTGATAAACCTCAATAAATTTAAAAAAAAAACTTATATCAAAAGTCATTTTTATGTGGACTGTAAGTTAAACTCACATATAAACTCACTACTTTCCCATGGGTGTGGGACATGACTCCTGAGTATGAGCCTCCCTGGCACCAAAGGATTATTCCCAAGCAACAAATAGCAATGCATTTGGAAAAAAACCTTGACAAAGAGTCAGAAATATTAAATACAAAAGAGTTTCTATGGCTAAGATATTAAAAAGTGACCCAGTAAGTCATTCTAAAAGTTATGCTTATGAACATCTCAGGAGGGTAATACTGACTGTCTTGGGAAACAGTGCCTTAAACAGTGGTGCTCCTGATGGCTCTAGAGATATCTAGACACTATAGGCAGGGCAGACAACCCCAGGTACTCAGCACACTATCATGGGGACTTACCTTGGAATATAGGGTAACCTATCCCCCCAATATATCAGAATTAGACTCATTTACAGTTTTCCTACACATGGCTCTTATGCCCCTTTTATTTGAACCTATAATTGGCACTCTATTCATTAAATATGTGGTCCCATAGTATTAAATCTTCTGTCTTTTCTTATGCTGTTTGAGTCCTGAATCCCAGCAGAGTTGCAGCCAACACCTACACTCCAGTTCATTAGACTCACCCAGGACAACTAACAAAAGCATGATCATGGATAGTATCCATCCGAAAAAGACAGAGTATCTATGACAGCAACAACTCCCTCTCAATCTGAAGCAGAGTGGGCATCACTATCTCAAAATCCTCAAGATTGAGGAATGAACAAATAGAAGAGGGAATGCAATGGTGAACTAAAGTAGACATTATTATTTCAGTAATGGAAGAACTTGCAACATTGACATAAAAGCAGTGGTCACCAGAGATTCTGAGGGAAGGGAGAGGGAAGAATAGTTGAAACAAGGGGCATTTTTGAGACATGTTCTGCATGACATTGCAATGATGGATACAGGCCGTTATACATTTTGAAAAATATATAAAATTTTATGGCACAAAGTGCAAACCATAATGTAAATTATAGACCCTGGTTGGTAGCAATGCTTCAATATATATTCATCAATTGTAACAACTGTACCAAACTAATGAAAGCTGTTGTCATTTGGGAAAAGTGCGGAAGGAGGAGGTGGTAGGTTATATGCGAATCTCTTATATTTATTTATTTTTTTAATAAATAAATTTTATTGATACATATTAATAAAGCATAAATTCATCCAAAGTGTACAATCAATGATATTTGGTATAAACACATATTTGTGCATTCATCACTTCAATCATTCTTAGAGAAGATTTCAATATTAATATTAATAAACAAAAACCAACCAAACAAAACTCAACACCTCTCAATCTGTCTATACTTCCCCTGCTGTACATAGCTGCTATTATTTTTCCTTCTCTCTAGTATATTTGTATTTATATTTTGTATAAATAATCTTATATATGCAGTATCACCCATATTCATGTTTTACATGAGGTTTATTATCTTTTACAGTCTCATGTTATAGTTTTTAGCTTTTTTCCTAGTAATGAACAGGACCTTAGAATTTCCCGTTCAACCACTGTCATACCCATACAATAGCTCTGCTACTTATAAACACTATGATATGCTTTAACCATTTGTATTCATTTCCAAAGATTTACAAACAACCTTTTTACCAATTCTGCACAGATTAACACTTAGCTTTCCATCCTATACCCTCCTTCTATTTTCTGCTGACCCATATTCGAATTATTAACTCCATGATTTTATACAATATATTTAGTTCATAATAGTGCAATCATACTGTATTTGCCCTTTTTGTTTGGCTTGCTTCACTGAACATAATGTCTTACAGACTCATCCATGTTTTCATGCTTCAAGACCTCATTTCTTCTTACTACCACATATAATTCATAATTCCTTCATGTGTATACACCATAATTTGTTGATCCATTTATCAGTTGATGGGCACCTGGGTTGTTTCCAACTTTTGGAAATCATGAATAATGCTGCTATGAACATCAGTGTGCAGATGTTTGTTCATGTCTCTTTTGTCAGTTCTTCTGGGTGTATACATAGTAATGGTATTGCCGGCTAACATAGTAAATCTATATTCAACTTCTTTGGGAAGTGCCAGACAGTCCTACACAGTGGCTGTACCATTCAACATTCCCACCAAGAGTGAATAAGCATTCCTTTCTCTTCACAAGTGTGGGGGGGGAGGGAGTGATGTTATGGGAATCTCCTATATATTTAATGCAACATTTATATAATCTAAAGCTTTTTAAAAATAAAAAATTAAAATTAAAAATAATTGAAAAGTTATTTTTAAAGAAAAAATTAATGAGAGGGTAATTGCTCTATAAGTTATCAAATGCACATAAAACCCCATTAATTAAGCTAGCTTGTTTCTGTATGGAATTAAGCAAGTAGATGAAGAGGCCAGAAGTTATAGGGACTTTATTCATGCTTAAATGAGGTTACACATCTCCAGAGGGTGTGATGGGGCAAATACACCCTCTTGCTGTCCCATAAACTTAGAGGCATAAAAAAGATGGTGTTTCTTATTTTTCTTTTAAAATCTTTGCAATAAATTTATTTTGGAATCATATTAGGTTTACCAAAAATTTGTAAAGATAGTACAGTGTCCCATAAAACCCTCATCCAGTTTCAGTTATCTTTCATTTTAAAAGAGGAATTTTAAATTAGAAGGTATATGGTGAATAATTCAACAGTCAATAATTGGGAACTCATTAAAATTATATTTTATTTTTAAAGGAGCTTAAGATTACATAAATAATACAGAAAACATATAAGGGGTTCCCATATACACCACACATTCCTCCTTCAATGCTTTTACCCACTAACAACATCTTTCATTAATTTGGTACATTTGTTACATTTTGAGTGTGCTTTTGGGAAAATAACTAATATCTACTTCACTACTCCAAATAGTCAAACATAAATTACAAGTGATTTAAATATATTTTATTACTGTCCTTTTTCATGCACATTCAGCAAGGTTATGATAGTGTGAAACTTACCTGGACTTCACAGCCTCTTGCATATTTATCCTCGCCAAGCTGAGAACAATTTGGACTGATTTCTAAGAATGAAAATAAAAGAGGTTAGATAGAGTTATTTTTTCAAGACTTTGAAGCTATTTGACTGAAAGGGATGAAAAAATTCTCCCAACTTTCCTCATCAAATTCCTGTTGCATCAAGTATCTCAAAATTATACAGGAATGCGGATATTCTTGCTGTCCTGATTTTGTGATATTCAGGGTAGGCTAAACATTCGCTATATTAGAAATCATGCATGTGTCCCCAGACCTAGTTTTTCTCCCTAGGTCTGGTTTTTAGAATGCTGGTGATAAACTAAGCCTGATTTATTATATGACCAATCCTGTATGGGAAATGACTCTAACTCTAGGTATATTTGGTCAACCTTAAGAGATATTGCAGTGGGACGGATGTGACTCAAATGGTTGGGCATCTGTCTCCCATATGGAGGGAACTGGGTTCAATCCCTGGGAACTCCTGGTAAAAATTTAAAAAAGAAAGAATAATATAGAAGGTGTGAAGGCTGCCAGGCCCCGTGCACAGGAATGCTGCCAGGCCCTGTGCGTGGTTATGCCCCCCTGGCCCCATGTGCAGGAGAGCCCCCCAGGCCCTGTGTGTGGGCGCGCCATGAGGCCTAGTGAGCCACACAGCCAGATGATGACATAATAGGAGAATGACACAAGGGAGAGCCAAGACAAGAAGTGCCGTAAAACAAAACCAGGAACTAAAGTGGCACAGGCGGTAGGATGCCTCTCTCCTACATCGGAGGTTCCGAGGATCGAATCCCAATGAAGACAGCAGGAGAAGGAAGAGAAGAGAGGGCAGGAAACGGACACATAGTTGCCCAAAAAATGGACACAAGAACAGCAGAAACGTGGGGCAGGGTAAAAACAGGGAAAAGTAAATAAATAAATAAATCCTTAAAAAAAAAAAGTATAGGGCAGATAAGATAGGGAGTATAGTTAGTAGTAATACTTTGATGATGCTCTTTCATAATTTGTTAACAAATGTTTCACAACAATGTAAAGTATTTGTGGTGGGGTTATGTGTGGGAACCCTATAAGATGTTATGCATGTTTGTTTTGTAAGTTCACAATGTTTACTGAACACTTATAGTTTATGTATGTTCATGTATGAATGTTATACTTCAATAAATTGTTTTAAAAAAATGATATAGGATAAAGTTTTATCCAAAAAAACAAAAAAGTGGAGACACAAGGAGAAAAAGTATCATTAACAGAGGTGGTTGTCTGGAGAATGTCTAATCATTTCTCAACAAGACCTTGTATCATTTCTGAAGAATATTTCCTATACAAGTCATAGTCTTTTTTTATATATATCATGAAGATTGCAACTTATCAACAGAACCAGTGGGCAAGACAATTCTTAATATAATCTGGGGGACTATACTTTCCCATTTTTTCAGAAAATTGAAGGAGTTTGGCCTAAGACAGAAATTCTCACTGGGTATATCAGCATTTCCTGGAGGGCATGTACAAGATCGATGGCCTAACCAGGAAAGTTTTGATTCATGAGGTCTGAGTTAAGGCTTGAGAATCTGTATTTCTAACAAGTTCCCAAACAATCCCCTCTCTTAGCTAATATGAACAGCCCTGCTTCTTTATGAGGACAAGATTAACCCCACTTCACTCCTCCCATCTCCTAGCTAAAAGACAAAAGATTCTCATTTATCAAATTGCTCCTATTTCTTGACACAAGCCATTACAGAAATAAAGCATTGCTTTCTTAAGTCCTCCTCAATGTTACCCACCATAAGGCTAAACCCTATAATAAGCCCACTCTAGCTTCCTCTTATGGAAACATCTGATGCTTCCTCATGGAGAATGCTCTCCTTTGCTCCAACAAGTTAACAAGCCTAACCTCTATTGACTACAGACGTCTTCTTGTTGTCCTATAAACACTAGGCTTTATCAATACTCAACCTTGCATTCTACTTCTTTATTTTTTAACAAATCAATTTTATTGATATATATTAACAAAGCATACAATCCTTCCAAAGTGAATAATCAGTGATGTTTGGTATAATCACATAGTTGTGTTCATCAATTCAATCGCTATTAAAGCATTTTCATTATTCTAATAATAATAGTGAAAAAACAAAAACCAGACGAACAAAATCTCATCACTTCTCAACTTCTCTATGCTTCCACTGTGATATATATAGCTGCTATTCTGTGTCTGTCTCTCTAGTTCATTTGTATTTATAATTTTTATCTATGGAGTCAAGCAATATGTAATACCTTGTGTCTTGTTTCTTTTCCTTAGTGTATTTCTTCACCCATGCATTCTACTTCTTGATGTGTAAAACCTGGTGTTTCATTACTTGGAGAAAATCCAGAGCAAAAGTATCTTCCAATTATATTGTTACAGGTTTTGGGGGGTGGGCAGGCAGTGCACTTTTTGCATTCATCCACCTCTGCAGATGGGGTAAATAGTTAATTATCAGACCATTCAAGTGGACATAAATATGCTCCACCTGTCCACTGGAAGTAGTCTCCAAGACTAATCTGTGGGCTGATAGCAATATAAATATCTAGAGGCACTCATTGAAAATAAAGTTTTCCAGATTTCTCTCAAAACCATTAAATCAGAATTTTAAAGGTGTGGACTCAGAATCTAATCTAGTAACAAAGACACACCAGGTGATTTCATTTAGCATACATTTTGGGTACTTATCAATAAGGTTGGCTGGGCTAAGAAGTTAAGGAATTTTCCTAAGTTACCAAGGATTACGGGGGAAAAATCGCATTGTGTGTTTGTTGGGAAAATTCTTAGAAGTAAAAGCTGGTTTTGTAATATACTAACTCCCTAGGCTTCTTATCATTCTGAAATGGAAGAGAAAACTACTTCATTAATACACTGGTCAACTTCCATGGCAAAAATTGGAAAAAAATGGGGAAAAGTCAGCATTCAGTTATTATGATTTACATTTGTTCCTAGTTTTTGCTCTTGATAATAATGCATTGAGTCTATTCGCTTAGTAACATTTCCAAATGTGGATGGGTCTTGGCTTTGTTTAAAAGATACTGCTTCCCCACCGCCCCTTTTCCTCCTGGAGGCAGCGGTATGAGGCTGACTAGGGAGGACCTGGGAACTCTCTCTCCCCTACCCGCGGTGGCAGCGGCGCGAGGAGCGGCCGCGAAGTGCTCTGTCTGAAGCTGTCTGGCCTGGCCATTCCTTGCTTCCCTTGACTCGTCCACGGCGCCTTCAAGCGCTAGTGTCTGCCAGCGAGTCTCTCTGACTGCAGGGAAGATGACTGCAACAAGCTGGCAGGAAGCGCTGGCTCCATAGGTCGAGGAGGACTCTGCCCGATTGCGGGAAATACTCTCAGCCAGCCTAGGCTTTCTGTACACCGAGCTGGGCCTCAACCTGGAGCTGGTGCAGAAGTATTCCCTGAGCTGCGTGCTCCAGGTGGGCGTAGACTCCCTGGCTCTGCTACTGCTGGGCCTCCGAGGCTCCACTTGGGCCGCGACTTGCGCCTGCGCACAAGAAAAGGAGGAGCCGCCTGGCAAGAGCCAGAGGCAGTGGTCTCTCGGCTCAGATCCCTGACGGTCTAGCCCTGCTGAAGAATCTCAGAAACGGTGAGCAGAAGAACCGAAGAAATTTCCCGAGAAGCCCAAACCAAATGGACGGACTGTTGAAGTGGCTGAGAATGACCTTGTCCCTAACTCCTGGAAGTGTAACAGCGAAACAATCATTAGAGACAGTTAAGAAAAATGAAATGTCAAAGAAAAATAAGAAGAAATCAAAATCAGATGCTAAAGCAGTTCATGCCATGATGGAAAGGAAGTTGATGAAAAAATCTAGGAAACTGAAATTGGTCACAGAGAGAAACCACAGCAGTGTAAATGTGATAATGTGCTGTCTGATTCTGGCTCATTGGATGCAACTATCCCTGGGATAGAAAATATCACAGTTACCACGGACAACTTAAAACTATGTAATATACTATTGGCGCCAAGGAGAATACAGGTGATTCTCATTCAGATGTTCAAGTTAGCAACTTTACATCTGGAAAAAGAGATTCTGCACTTCAGGGATTGAATGAAAACCTCACTGTAAGTGGAGGAGCCTGGAATGAAAAGTCTGTAAACGCGCCTCACAAATCAGTACAGGTGAGGAGAAGTGGAACTCTATTTCACCTGTTTCTGTTGGCAAGAGGAAAACTGAGCCATTTTCTTGGTGTCAAGACTCTGGAGATTCTAATGCAAATGGAAAAGCCTGTGGAAGGAGTTTGAGTGACTATATTTTCTGGCATTGGGTACCGCTGAGCCAGTTGCTCAGCCTACCGCATCTGATTATCAGGGGAATGTTAGCCATAATCAAGTCTATATCGATGACAAATGGTCGTGGTTAAATAGCCTGTGTTCGGCTGATCCCAGCTCTGACTGGAATGTGCCAACAGAATAGTGGGGGAATTGGGTAGATAAAGAAAGAGCTTCACATCTATAATCCCAGGAATCAATTCCGGATGATCAAAAGCTTTCAGATAAAGGTAAAGAAAAGGGAGTGGAAACCCTTTCAGTTGAGAACTCTAAAAAGAAAAAAAGAAGCAAGGTGAAGAAAACTCTCATACACAGGACACGGGAAAATTAGTAAAAGAGATTAAAGAAGAGCTTCCAGTGAATACATCTAATAAAGTCTGTCAAAAACAAGAAAATGCTTTTTTATGAAGACCATAAGTACAAGTGATCTGCTGGAAGTACTCATCAAAAATAGCCAACCAATCAAGACTCTTCCACCTACTGTGTCTATGAGAAATCTGTAATTTCATCAAAATTTGATTTGGACAAGATCCCTTCCCATGTGTCGCCAGTGCTACAAGAGACACACAAATCCAAGTCTAAAATTAAGCAAAATAGCGTGCCTCGTTCACAGACCAAGTCTGAAACAAGCTGGGAATCTCCCAAACAAATAAAAAGAAAGAAAAAAGCCAGAAGGGAAATGTGAATATATTTTTCTTAAGTTGGACACATGTTTGCAAACACTATCTGGAAGATAATGCTGATATTGTTTATTCAATAATTTGTGAACATGTACAGAGTTTTATATAAATTTCAACAAGTTTTTAAAACTGTGAACACAACTACCATAAAAAATGGAATAAAAAGAAAGTTAATTTATGAAATTAAGAGGTCAGGAGAAAATATGCCACTGCTGAAAGACACTTGGAAAAGTCTTTTCAATTTAATGAGAACAATCTTTATTTAAGATTATTATTCTGGTTTTACAACAGTGCCTTGTTTAAACAGAGTGATCCTTATCTCATCTGCAGCTGAAGAATGAAAGATTCTGATTAGAGAGTGGGTTGCCTACAAATTAGGAGGTATTTCTTGGATCTTGGAACTCGTACCATTTAAATCTATTTTAATGCTTAAAACAAAATGATTTGGTCAAATGCATAGTCTGCCAGATCTTTACATATTTGTTGGTAACAGTGTGTATTAAAGGAATCAAAAGTGCAAATATAAAGTCATTTATCATTTGTTTAACTAAACTGTCATGGTTTACTTTACAGTTTTTAAAAGTTCTTAATTAAAATATTGAAAATGCAGTTGGCACTTAATGGCTTGCTAAGTTATTTTTGATAGTCTTATATTACTTGAATTGTTCAAAGTAAAGTGTATATTAAATTAAGACAAGTAAACTATATGTATTTGTTTTATATTTTAAGGTTCAGACTCTCAATGTTCTTGTTTATGATTTGAAAACTTTTAGGCAAACTCCAACTTATGTCCTTTCTTTCCCTAGCAATTACTCTTTTCATTGTCAACCCTTCTTAGTGTTACTGACACTTTTTCTTCTTTAAAAATGAAACCATTCACAAACTAGTTATACAGACAGAACTTTGAGAATTTCACGGAGAACAAAAAACTACTATCAGACAGCTTTATTTGATGTTATCAAGATCTCCAGTTATCAGGAACACATTTTTTACTGCCTTAACCTGTAGTGCATAGGGTATGCATCAATATCTTGAAGGGAATTAGTGTTTTGTTAAGAATTTTCATGTAATTATTGGAATCATGGTAAAATAAGGAACATTTCCTGCTTGAAACTATTTTGATTAAAATGATGTGTAAGATGTTTCACCATTTTCAGGGCCTAAGGAATTCTATCGTAATAAACTGGCAGGTGTCTTTAACTATAAATAGTGCATGCTCAGCCATGTACACTGTAAATAGCCTTTACCAAACATATTTGACAAGGAACAAAATTAACATCACTTAATGAATTGTGTTAAAGAAAAAAAAAAGCCATGATTTATTTGATGTAACTGGCTTAATTGTTTTTATGGGGTACAGATAATGAAACTGTTTAAAAGCTGTAACCAATGGCAATGATCTAGCCATCCGATGTGTTTTTCTTATCTTTGACTGTGGTTTGATAGTGTTGCATTGTCAGACTAGTAAAGCTAAAGAAACAAAATGGTTTTAGTTTTCCTGAAGTCTGACCATTTTAATAGACAGCTTTCTTAACAAGTGTTTATTAACTTTTATACAAGTGTTAATATCTGTTTCAGGAACATGGCAGGTATGTTTATATGTTTAATTCAATGATATTTCTAAATTGATTTGTTTAAATAAATTCAACAAATGGAAAAAATACTGCTTGATTATCTAGTGTTATTGAATTATGAATTAAGATCATAAGATTCAGAATGTTCTCAACATTCACTGTCATTTTTTATAAGCAATAAGTAAAAGAGAAATATCAGTTCTATGCATGCTTTCATCTTCCAGTTCTATTCCAGTCCTCTTCCTGGTATCTTTGTTCACCTCTATAGCCCTTTTCTAGAATCTCAAGTCATATTCTATAAAACTGTTTAAATTCAGTGCAGCTAAGTACATTCTGTTTTTCTAAGAGAAAATGCTCTATTTGATACTCCATTGCATTCTTCTATATTGTTTGTAAATGCAGTCTTGCAGAACTTGATATAAATCCTCTATTACAAGAGCATCCATGGCCTTTTCTAGTGTTACTGCAAGTTACATTTGGTGGACAAAGAATGGAGACATTGTCACATGTAACAAGAACTGTTGGAATAAGGAAGAGAACCGGAACAAGTCTAGGCTGTGGCCTGCATCATGTCAACTTCCTCTCCTGTCAGCCTTTGTTACATAAGTGCTTTTTTGCATCACCTTCCTCCAGAGATGAGCTTGACACTGTATGTGTGTGTGTGTGTGTGATGCACAATGTAAATATATGTTGAATGGATGATCAATGTACATGATTGACACTGCCAGCTTATATTCATAGGAAAAAATTAATTTTATCTAAGTAGGAATTATTTAAAGCCCTTTTAGGAAAAATTTTGAGGAATCCTCTTCAACAGCAGTCTTCACCACACAAGGTGCAATGCAGGCCTTTGACCTAGGTTTACCCCAAGAGTCATTTCTAATGAATAACTCCGATGGTTATATTCAATGTAATTTTCTAATCTTCTATAATATTTTTCTGCTCTCTTATTTTCTGTAACCCAATCTTATTCCAAATGTATTCTGAATACTGCTGCATATGTTCAAAGTTTCCATTTTGACACCTAATTTAACACCCATCCAAAGAGCTTTGTACATTTTCATTCCAATGAAAACCTATAATTGATCAATAAATTGATGTTTTACTACACAGAAAAAGAGAAGTGAATTCAACTGACAAAATGGCCATATATTCTACAAAATGCTCCAAGATTTTTTCTGTTTTAGTCAAAAGAAGCCTTTTATGGCTGTGAGAGTAAAATAAACAATGGGATTATTGCCTCATTGTCAAAAGGAATGAATATCCAAAGCAGTAAAAGAATGATTCCTTTAAAAAATGGAAGAAATTTACAAGTCAGTGTAGTCATGTGTTATTTTGGTAAGGAGGTGTGATCTACCTTCTCACCCCATTTTGCAATTTAGAATGTAGCTAAATGTAGCTATGATAAAAATAATGCACACTATTAATAAGCATTTATCAGATATCAGGCACCTCAAAATATCCTCTGCATCAATTCAAATTATTTTCTTGGGTTTCATCATAATAGACATATAATATAAATATTATTTTTCCTATTTAAATCTGAACAGAATATGACTGAGGGAGAGGTTCCAAAGGCACCTAAAACCATATGTCTAGAAACTGTGGGTGAAGAGATTCAAACGCACAGTTGTCTGACTCCAGGTAAATTTCCTTTGGTCTATGTTCAGCGTATGAAAATCTCTTCATCAATGGGAAGCTCATTTTCCATCTCTATGTCACCCCTCCATGAATGCAAAAGGGTATGGAGTCTTCTTTTTGGAATGATGAAATTGTTCTAAAATTTTTTAACACCATTGTGATTATACTAAAAGCCATTGATAAAATACTTTGGATAGATCATATGGTATGTTACTATATCTCAATAAAACTGATTAATAATACAATATAAATAATTGTGCAAGTATATCTAGAGTGGGATGGATGTGGCTCAAATGGTTGGGTGTCCGTCTCCCATATGGAGGGACCCAGGTTTGAATCCTGGGAACTCCCGGTAAAAAATATATATATATATATCTAGAAAAGCTCCTAAGTACAGCAGGGGAAACAGAGAGAGAGAAAAAATATCAGCAAGTTAAGGGCTATATTTGCCTTTCTTCCCTCCACTTAGTTGTAGGCATTTGTTATTATGCATTGCCAGAGAAATGTAAGATATATGAATTGTTTCATTTATTATCAACAAACCTGTATTGAAGTCTTTTGAATTTTGATGAAGGAAGCAAAATAGTAGAGTTCTAAGAGACAAAATACATAATTTAGATTAAAAGTTGGAATCTATAAATTCCTTCTGGGCTCTACGGTCTACCTGGTGCTAGCTTTGCCTTTCATCATCCTTTTCCAGTACTCTCTCTTAGTTTTCCAAACAAATTGTAGAAGTTCAGATATGCAAAATATTGCCAGTAGTATGAATCCTTGATGTTGTCTCTAACCAATGGCCTTTTTAAAGTTTCATGGTGGAGAGATCATTATAACAGTGTGTAATTACTCCTGGGAATCACTTTTGATGGTAATTAAGAGGCTGTTGCCAGGATTGAAAGTTCTCACTTTCTAAAAGCTTTTTGCTTTAGTTTACAGGGGCCAGGGATTGAACCTGGGACTTAGTATGTGGGAAGCTGGTGCTCAACCACTGAGCCACATCAGCTTCCCTGAGTTGTTTTTTTATTTTTTCAGGAGGTACCAGGAAAGAACCAGAGACCTCCTGTGTGGGAGGCGGGCATTCAACTGCTTGAGCCACATCTCCTCACTAAAAGCTTTTTAAATGTGGTTGGAAACTCAATAGAGAATTGGCCAATTATCAGAGCCATATTTTTATTTAGTTGGGATTAAAAGCAATGTCAAATATTAATGATATAATATTTTAAATTAAATGACACTTTAGAGATGGGTCATTAGGTTGGTCAAGCTTCAATTTTCAGATGTAATCTTGCAATTACTTCATTGACCATTTCTCCTCATCACCTTCTACCCACAGACACACACACATCACCACCACAAATAAAAAAAAGTAAGCAGAGATTATTTAGTTGGCTATAGTTATGCCAAAATTTAGGACACCAAAGAAGAGGAAGATTGTAACAATAATTTTCAGAGAGGGGTCTTAACTGTGTTTGATGATCAGCAATTCATCCTCATGCTGAACTAGATATGAGACATTTTTTTATTTGATGGAAAAAAAAGCTACTTAAACTTACCCCCAGAAAACCAAAACCCATCTTATACCCACAGTTTATGGAGCAGTTTTCTGACAGAACTCAGGGACTTGTGTAGTCCCATTTCTTCCACTAATGTTTATCAGAAACTTTGTGGTTTTGATCTTATTATAAAAAACAAGGCAGATTGTCCTTATTAAAAATTATGTTATTTACTAGAAAAAAGTAGGGAAAAAAATAAACTAAAACTAAATCAACTGTAAGTCTATAATTCATATATATTTATTTAATATTTTAGTACATACCTTCCTAGATAATTTTCTTATTATATAAGAATATATTATTCCATTCATAATTATATAAACATAAATATATTATATTACAACATTGAATTTCATAGAAAAAGGCATTAAATTTTTTCTCAATAATTGAAGAACTGTTTTCCACATTGATATGATTTTTGATGTAAAGAGTTCTTTGAGCTTATCATAATTTCTTTCACCAGTCTCTTATTAATATACACTTAGGTTTGGGGCAATTTCCAATTATTGTAAATAATATTCAGATTAGCATCTATAGGTCTGCATCTTTAGTTGTTTGTGTTTTCTTTGTAAATTTAATTAGAAAAGGAAATGTTATTTAGAGTTTATATATATTATAAATCTTCTGATTAATATTTCCAAATTATCTTCCAAAATTGCTACTCTATTTTATCCCCAATTTTAATGAAAGATAATAACTATTTCCACATCCTTACTCTATTAGTGGCTATTATCATTGTTTTTAACATATGAAAATGATTGGGGAATGCATTTATTGGAGGCTGGGTATATTTTATTCAGGCTTGTATTGGGGATTGAATTATCTCTCCCAAAAGTCATGTTCATGTCCCAACCCTGGTCTTGTGGATATGAACCCATTTGTAAATAGAACCTTTGATGATGTTATCACTTAAGGTATTCCCAAACTGAATGAGGTAGATCTTAATCTAATAAGGCCTTAGATATAAAGGAAATTGGTCATAGAGAGAAAGTCATGGGGAGCAGCTAGAAACTGGAAGTCAACAGAAGCCAGAGGAGCCAGGAGAGGACATCACTATGTGCATTACAATGTGACTGTAAAGCCTTAAGGATTTTCAGGGTTTTCTAGATATAGGATGATATCATCAGCGAATAGAGCAGGTTTAAATACTTCCTTTACTATGTGGGTGCCTTTCATTTCTTTAGCTAGCCTAAGTGCTCAAGGTAGAACTCCTAGCACAATATTAAATAACAGTGATGACAGTGGGTATCCTTGTCTTGTTTGTGATCTCAGCAAGAAAATTTTCAGGCTTTCACCATTGAATAGAATGTTAGCTGTGGGTTTTTCATATATGCACTTTTTCATGTTGAGAAATTTTCCTTCTATTCTTAACTTTCAGGTTTTTTTTCAAGAAACTATGTAGGATTTTGGCAAATGCCTTTTCTGCCTCAGTCACGATGACCAAGTTATATTTTTTTCCCTTTATTTCATGATGTGGTGTATTACACTGATTGACTTTCTTGTGTTGAAGTAACTTTGCATGCCTGGGATAAATCCCATTTGATCATGACATAATTCTTTTAGTGTCCTGTTGGATTTAATTACCAAGTATTTTTTTGAGGATTTTGTATCTATCTTCATTAGAGAAATTAGTCTATAATGTTCTTTTATAAGGTATCTTTATCTGACTTTTGGTGTTCTATGATATTTGCTTCATAGAATGAGTTTCATAGCATTCCCTCCTGTTTGACTTTTTGGATAAAAATTTCTCTCTCAGCACTACCGTCATTGCCTCTCAGGGGTTTTGTTATGTTGTGTTCTTCTTTTAATTCATCTTGAGATATTTAGAAATTTCTCTTGCAATATCATCTTTCACCCACTGATTATTAAGTGTGTGCTATTTAACGACCTTATGTTTGCAAGTTTTCTCTTTCTCGACCTGTTATTGATTTCAAGCTTCATTCCATTAAAGTGGTTTCTATCATTTATATCTTTTTAAATTTATTGAGACTTCTTTTGTGCCCAAAATATTGTCTATCCTGGAGAAAGCTCCATAAGCACTTGAGAAGAATGTTTATCCTGCTGATTTGGGGTACAGTGTTCTCTAAATGACTGTTAGGTCTAGTTCATTTATCATGTTATTTAAGTTCTCTGTTTCCTTACTGATCCTCTGTCCAGAAGTTGTATAATAAGATGAGAATGGTTTGCCGAAGTCTCCAACTACTGTGCCACAACTGATGAACAAATATTATTAGAATTATATTATTGGTTAAAGTTCATATTTAAGTTTCACTCTTTGCCTTGTACAGTTCTATGATTTTTTTAGTGTTGCTATTGTTTCAATTTTTGTTTGTTTAATTTTTAAATTTTAATGTGCAATATATATATATATACAACATAGCAAATTCCCATTTTAATTAATTACAAATTTCCAATAGAGCGATGTTAATTTAATTCAAAATTTTGTGAAACCGTTACTTACAAACATTGCCATAACTTTCCAATTGTCATTAAATTAAATTAATTTAATTAAACCATTTTTAATTTTTTTATAATAGAGGATTTATCCAGTGTAATTAGACAAGATGAAATGAAAAAGGGCATCCAAATTGAAAATTAAGAAGAAAAACTTTCCTTAGCTGCAGATAATATAATCTAATATAAAGGAAATCCTGAAAATGACACAATAAATTTATTAGAACAGATAAACTCAAGTAAGTGGTGTGTTACATTATTAACAAGCAAAAATCAGTAGTGGTTTTAGTTTTTTTTTTCTTTATAAAGGGTATTTATTTAGAAGTCCACAGTTACCAGGTCATAAAGCATAAGTTTCTTCCCTCACCAAAGTCCATTGCCATGTGTTGGAACAAGATTGCTGCTGACATTTGCCAGGGTTCAGACTTCTTGGGTTTCTCTCTTCCCAAGGCAGCATTTCTCTCCGGGCTTAGCTCCTTTTTTTCCTGCACAAGGTCAGCTGTAGACTATTCTCTCAGGGGAATGGCTTATCTCTATCCCGAGGCCTTCTATCCTACCTCACAACCAATCTCTCTTAATTCCCGGGGCTATAGCTCAAGACTCCAATATCAAAACTTCCCCAACACTGTCCTTTGCCTTGTCTTTTATCTTGGAGACCCCACCCTCCAAGGGGTGGGGCTCAGACCCTCTGAACATTGCCCAGTCAATGCCCTAATCATAACTTAATCATGATTAACAGACCAGTTTACAAGCATAATCCAATATATATTTTTGGAATTCATAATTATATCAAACTGCCAAACGGGTACAATGACATACTTCAAAAAAAAATTATTGTAAAAAAAATTCTTGTATTTCTATATCATAGCAACAAACAATCCAAGAAGGATGTTCATAAAGCAATTTCTTTTACAAGAGCATCAAAAAGAGCAAAATATTTAGGGAGAAGTTTAACCAAGGAGATGCAAATTTGTAATCTGAAAACTACAAGCCATAGCTGAAATACATTAAACAAAGTGGTCAATAGTGGTTTTACACACACGTGATGAAGAAATTAAAAGGAAATAAAGTAAAATATTACTTTTCCAACAGATAAAAGAAAAAACAAATATCTAGGAATAAAATTAACCAAAGATGTAATGTACTTATACACAGAAAACAAGAAAACATTCCTGAAAACATTTAAAGAAGACTGAAATAAATGGAAAGTCATTCCTTATTTTCGATTCAAACACTGACTTTTTCGAAGTTGTCAATTTTACCCAAAGTGAATTCCAGATTCAACACAATCCCATTCAAACTTCCAACAACATTTGCACGTGGATATCAAATTGTCATATCCCCACTTATAGAAAAGAGTATTCTCTCTCATTTAGATTGTCTTGTCACCTTTGTCTAAAATCAACTGGCTTCAGATTCATGGGTTTATTTATGAACTCTCAATTCTACTCTATATGTCTATCCTTCTACAAATGCTAAATTGATTGATTAATGTATCCACGTAATCAGTTTTGAAATTAGTAATTTTGAGCCATCCAACTTTGTTCTTTTCAAGATTGTGTTGGCAATCTGCATGATTTTGCAATTCCATATGAATTTGATCACCACCTTTTCCATTTATGAAAAATAAGAGACAGGATATTAACTGGGATTTCAATGAATCAGAAAGATTTCTTAGGACTATAGTGATGTATGTCTTATCTATAATAAATCTTCTGAATTTTAAGCATGAGATATCATATAATAATTTCCATAAAGTAGAATAACTCTAGGAAACTACTCTTTTATTGGAGTCAGATAAAGATTCTGAGAAATTTGTCCATGGATAGAAAGGATGAATATGAGTTACCATGGTGAAAAGGGTAAAAAATATTTGAGGCTGATTGAAAGCTTATACAAAAGAGCCTGGTGAGAAATATCTTGGTCTGGATGGAAAACTGAAATAAGACCCACAGTTTGATGTGTAGTAATGAAGTGGTAGAGGGATATAAGACAATATTGGAACTATGGACAGGGTTTTATTGATTAACTATTAAATTTATCAGAAAAGAAATGGGGAGGCTTTGAAATGTCTTTAGCAGGAGAATCATGTGAATCAATTTACGTTACAGAATGATTATTTTAGGTGCTGTGTGAAGAATGAATTGGGGAAGGAGTAAGTGTAGATTTAGAGGAATCCAGAAAGAAAGTGTTGGACATTTTCAGGGGATGGTGTGATGTTGAATTATGCTATGGAAAGAAATTATTACAGAATGGATGTCTGAGGTTGAGGCCCTGGGATGAAGCCCAGGGCTGACTCAAGGATGACTCTCCAAGTACTGGCTTAAGTAGCAGGCATAGTGTTGCTGTTTGGGTTAAGAGTTGATACCCGTGGTAATGAAATGTGGTGCTAGGCTGAGCCAGATCCTGAGGGTCTTTTATTATAATGCTGGCCGAGGAGGCATATATAATCCATTTGGAAGTTGTGATCTTCATCAGGATCCCATGTATGATTTAAAACAGAATGAACTCAAGCCCCATGGACTAAAGTAGACTTACTATTATTCTACTATAGACTTATTGTTATTCTAGCAATGGAAGAACTTTTATCATTGATGTGGAAGCTTTGGCCACCAGAGGTTCTGTGGAGAGGGAGAGGGAAAAATGGGTGTACTATGGGGCCATTTTTGGAACATTGGAATTGTCCTGCATGATGATGCAATGATGGTTACAGGCCATTATATATTTTGTCATAACTTACAAAACTGCACGGGACAGAGTGTAAATTATAATGTAAACTAAAATCCACAGGTAGTGACAATGCTTCGATATGTGTTCATCAATTGTAACAAATATATCATACTAATGAAGGATGTTTTTAATGTGGGAAAGTATGAGAGGGGGAGGGAGAAGAACATATTGAAATCCCCTATATTTTTTATGTGACATTTATGTAATATAAAGTTTATCTAAAATACATACATACATACATAAACATAAAGAGGTGACCTGGGTGATTGAAGGTCAGTGTAGCAAAAAATTTTGTCTATAATTAGGCAGCTACTTCAGGGTTTCAGCTTCACTAAAAGACCAAAATCAATGATACTGAAATAGGGGCAGGTAGGAAATGGGAAATTACCAAGAACAGCAGGCATGGGGAGAAGAAAAGTAAAATTAAGCAACAGCAGATCTTGACTTCAGGGAAAGAAAAGTTTGGTGCCAGGTAACTGACAAATCCCTAGACTGTGTTATTTATAGCATTTGAGATGAAAAAATTCACATGATTCTCTTCTTTTACAATACCTTGGTAATCAAGTGTTTCTGCCAATTCCCAAAATCATGAATCCAATGCCATTTTTTTCTTTTTTATCTTATTATCCTTTAGCACTTTATAAATAATGTGATCTCTATATTGCTGTAAAAAAACCCAAATCTTTCATAGTCTTCAAATTCATCACAATGAATTGGTGAATGTTTTTTTTTTTTCAGTTAGACCAGTAAAAATAATGTATTTGGGAAATGGGGGAAAGAACAAAGTTTGCTGAAATGGGAGAGAAAGACAGAAATACACACCATGATTTGGTGCCAGCTCCTCTAGGCAGAAAGAGCTGGTTTGATTTTTATTATTTTACATAGCACACATTGGACATTTGTAAAGTGAAAAAATCTAGTTTGTATTCTGGAAACTACACCACATTATTTCTCCAAACTTGGGTGTTCTGTTATTTACTCTATTCTAAACTACAGAAACTTATTTTAGTGAGTGGAATCACTCACGATAACCTCTAATACTCTTTATTTATTTATTTATTTATTTTTGTCTTTTTCATCTCTTTCTCATTTTCTTCTGAGTTCTTGTTAGATTCCACGGTATTATGTCCCAATTGCTAATCTCCTAATGACTATATCCAGTCCAAGTTCTAAGAATTTGTTCTGCATATTTCAATTGCATAATTTATTTCTACATAGATTTCATGATTACTTATTTTTCTTTATCATATCTCTGTTCTTCATTTGTATATGCTTTTTTTTTTTTTCTAGCTGGTTGTGTCATTGTCGTTTTGGTGCATTGCTTTGCTGCACAGGGACTGCACCTCTCCTTGCTGGTCTGGGAGGCCTTTTTTCTTTTTTATACCATGAGGTCCCAGGGATCGAGCCTCAGTCCTCCGTATGGTAAACGGGAGCTGAATTGCTTGAGCCACAGCCGCTTCAACATTTGTGGTCTTTTTTACACATAATATTGTTTCCTTCATTGAGGAATTTAAATATACTTCATTGAAATTC
>JAQZBX010006687.1:0-12134 GCA_029593785.1 Cabassous unicinctus | reverse complement strand
CACCCACTAGTTCTTATTTTTTATGAAAAAATTCAACTCCCATTGTTGACTGGTGAGCTGTTTTTTAATAATAACTTTCCTCATGTGCACTGGAATTTTAACGTGCTATCTTCCTTGAGTTGAAGAATTTTTTCTCTCCTTCTAGGGCTCACTCCTGTCTACTTCAATCAGCTGCCAGGAATCTCAATCCCAGAACTAGGATAGCCATAAATATTCAAGACTTGTTTCTTTTTTTCTTTTGAGGTATCGCTGCCGGGGATTGAAACAGAGAACTCATATGTGGAAGCTGGTGCTCAACCACGGAGCAACATCAGCTAACCTGAGTTGCCTTCCTCATTTGTTTGCTTGTTGGCTTTTTCTTCTTCTTTTTTTTTCACTTTTGCTTCCAGGAGGCACTGGGACCTGATCCTGGGACCTCCCATGTAGGACGAAGACACTCAACTATTTGAGCCACATCCACTCCCCTTTAAGAATCTAAGCTCACACACTTAAAACTGTAGCTCATCAGATTCAGAAGTCCTCAAAACTTAGGTCTCCACCTCAAATTCTGAGAGCTAGTATCTGTCAGATCAAATGCATTGCTCTACATGCATGCAATAGTTTTTCCCAGCCCTATGACAATTAATGGCATCCCAATCCCTTATCCCATAGTCATCCACACACTCCTCCTTTAGTATATGTAGAACCAAGAATATTTCCTCAGAATTGTGGAATAATCAAAGTTTCAGCCTCCAAACAGGAATTAGGAAGAGAAAAATTCAGTTACATAGAAAGTTGTCTTTGATTCAACATGAATTGGAAAAGGAGGTATTTCTCCTCAAAATATCACTGGGTAAAAGCCAGCTGGACCTGATTCCAGTTACTTTTAAAAGCTCTTCCCCCCAATTTTGAAACACTGGATCACAAATTTCTCCATAATCTTCAGGAAAATATTCATCCTTACATACTTTTCTGTCACCTTATCCTCAAACACTGAGATGAACTTACTAGCACCTATGGCCACAATAAACCACAGGGAAGTACAAGTGACATATGAACTTCACTCCTACGAGGATGGAGTGAATAGGGCCCCTATTGTCTGTTTATGTTGTCTATGTGTTTCTGGTATTATATAACCTCTGCCTTCTCTAGCCTCAGCTATCACTAACTGGCTCAATTCAGAGTAGGTATGCTGGAGTGCAGGAGGCCATAATTTATATGGTAGTCCACAACATAGAACTCCCTGTCCTAGTCATTGAACATTTGTGTGTGTGTGTGTGTGTGTGTGTGTGTGTGTGTGCATGATGGACATATCTTTAAACTCCATGCCAAGTTAGATGCAATAAGGCTCATATTTTTTACTCCACTGCCATAGAATTCTGTAGGTATTACATATGTCATAAATTTGTGTGTGTGTGTGATTGAGAGGATATGAGGTGATTTCCAGCTAATATTCTCTGCTTTAGGGTCAGAAAGAAAAGAGTTTCCAACATAGTCCCATGTTCCCATCAAAGCACAAATATTAGAGAAGTCCTGTCTTTAAGTGTAGAAATGGAGCAGTACAATTTGTTGATCTATGTTTTAGCATGCTCTGTATGGGCTGATGAGTAGATAAGGGTGTCAAATTTTAGGAATTGAATATGCAACTTTATTTATGCATTTATCTTAAGTTACTGAAATGCAATTTTTTAAATTTAGCATGACTGTTGCCTCCCCAGTCAGTGACACATATGCTTGTAGATGTTTGTGGTCACATGAATGTTATGCAGACCTATATCTACCATATAGGGTATATTGTGTGGCTACCCTGGGACTTAAGTTGGTGAGGCTGCTCCTCTCCATGTTGGACATTGGAGGGCACAATTCCATAATGTTCTCATGTAAACCTTGACTGGCATGTCTCCTTTTTGACACAGCATTCTTCTGTGGAAATAAATCCAGTTCATTGAATGGATCTGGTTAATTGACAAAGATTAGGACTTAACTTGCCTGGGGATGAGAGTTTCCCTGGGTTCTTGTTTTCCATGGACTTGGATGAAATCATAGCACCCAGGGTTGAGAATGATGATCTTCAAAAGTATTTTTCAACTTTGTTTTCACCTGGGCACAGGACCTCAGCTGCCAAGCCCCAGGGCAGAAAGACTTCCATATCCTACAATGTCTGAAAGGTGAGGGAAAAGCTTAGCAAAAAAAAGGTCATTGTTGCTATTAGATTTGCCTGCCCAGTTCATGACAGTATCCTATACACATAAGTGTATTTATAAATATCTGCTTGAGGCTGCAGGGTCCATTTCAGCTCTGCCTACCCCATACCTTGCACACACTAAGAATTTGTATGCAATTTGTGGAGATACTTCTGAGATTGTCCCACTGGTATTTATTTTCCTGCTCCTGCAGCTTCCCCTGTCTGAGTGGAGTTTAGCTGATTCCATTTGCTTCTACAGAATGAAACCTAGTTTATTTAAGGATGGAGATTTGATTATTGGTGGGTTTTTCCCCCTTTATACATTTCTAACACACAAGGGGATCAGGAAGCCCAGCAAGGAAGTCTATTTACAGCAGTAAGTGCCTTTTTCATTTATTTCCTGCCTAATTATTATGATGAATGCTGCCTGGGAAATTTGCAGATAGCTAGAGCAACATATTCCACATCACTTGTCCTCTCCTTCTCACCAGCATGCCTTACATCCCAGAATATTCATAATTTATTATGTCTCTTCCCACTGTATTTCTTCTGTTCTCTCAAAGGGGAATGAGAGTATTCTATTTTGTCTTATAGTTCCCATAACTTTCTCTTTTCCAGTGCTGGAAACTAAGAAAGACTGCCCTCTCCACCAAATTTGACTCTCCTTGTCTTCTCTCCTACTTTGGGTTCCACAAGCAGGGGAAGAAGGGATATTCCTTGGAAACAAAAACTTCTGGCATTAGGGCTGTGCCAAGAGGTTATAGAAAAAAAATGTCTCTTCTCCAAATCAAGAGTCTGCTAATGCTTCTTTCCTCATGTGTATAATTTCTAATATTCCTACCAAGATGCCACTGCTATCTGGGTCCCACTTACCTGGACAGATTTATTACTATAGATATCTGGCTACTGTTTGAAAAAAGTCTATAACATAGACTGCCAGGGATAATGCAAGCATCCTTGAGCTCCCAGCCAGACCAGAAATAAGAGATAAATGATCTGTGAGATATTTTCAACTCCAATTTGATTCTTATTCACTTGGACATTTAAACCACCTATTTTTAGATTTTTATTAATGTCAGTTCTATATCGAATGGTCTAATTAATAAATTGATGAAGTAAAATTTCAGGGGATTCCAGCAGATAGTTTCTGCTCCTTTGAGAATGGTGAATTTCACTGAAGAAAATGATGGCTTACTGCTTGTTTTGAAAGTGCCAGTGGGATGGTTTTGCAAGCACCTGTGCACATTTGTAACTTGGGATGTCAGTGTTTGGAATTTGGGGCCTCTTCCTGCTATAGAAAGAGCCTGTGCCTATCTTTTATTCATTTTCATTTCTAGATGTCTGTCTCCTTATCTCATTCATTCTTTGACACTCCTCTAATGCTTCCCTACTTACGTCCTTTCCATAATTTTCCAAAATGCATTTGCCACATTGTTGTTAATATCTTTGATGTACACACCTCCTTCTGATGGCTGCTGTTGATGGCGTCTCTCAGCCAGTGGTGGGGCTGCAGGAGTCGAGAGTGGTTGATTCAGGGACATTTTGACCTGAATCTCCTGGGAAAGAAGGCAAGTTTGACTCATGCATCCCAACTTGCTTTAAGCACCTGTAAGGTGGAGGGAAAGAGCTTGTGTACTGTCATAGCAGTAGAGACTAAATGCTTTTCTTCTCATCCTCTGCTGTCCACTCAGAACACCTCAGGGAAAAGTGAACCTTGGCAGACCTGCTCTTTTGAGACAGGTAACCTAGAATTCCTGTCTGAAACCTAATAGAACACATCTGCAATTATATAAAACTTTTTATCGGGTCTGACTCATCCACCAGGCTCAGAAGGCCCAGTGCCCAGGGCTACAAAACTTAAGGGGAGCAAGAAAATGTTTTAATATTCTTTAACATTAAAAATGTTTTAATATATACTGTTGATATATTTGTGTTTATAGGAACTCAGTAATGAAATATAGTCTTTAAAGTTAATTTATAGAAAAGGCTCATGAATGTAAAAGAGTCTCAGACCCTGAAAGTCATAAAAGTCCCAATCATATTCTTTACTTTACTGTGCATAAAAGTAAAGTAAGGATGAGCTCATTCTGTCTCCTCCTTAAACTGGTTTTCTTATAAAACATGATGTCATAAATATTTTATATAAATAAATTTTTACAATGATAAATCTTATGCTTACATAATAATATAATCTTAGGGCTAACAGAATTTTAATCCATCACCAATTTTTGCATGTCCATTGGTTTCTAACATTTTGTTGCTATAATTAAGAATATAATGGGCATACTAGTAAATCGATCTTTGCACTCCACTCTGAAAAATGCAAACACATTTTTGGAATAAATCGATTGGGGTGCAAGGCTGTATATATTTTAAAGGATTTTTAAGCATAATGCCAAATAACTCTCCAGAAATGCACCAATTGACACTCTTACTAACAGTGAAGCACATTTCTTAAAAACACTTGGAAAAGTTGATGCTTGAAATGGAACCTTATTGATTATATTTCCTTTGATCATTTTTTCTTGGTTTAATTGTTCTTAAGAATGTATTCTATGATAATTTGCCATTAATGCCTTTGGTCATTCTTAACTTTTTCACATATTAAGAATTTTTTACTTATTGAAAATAACAAGTATTTTTCATCAAAAATTCCTTTTATCAGTTTGTTGCTTGTTTTAAATACTTTTGCACAAGGCATGTTTAAATCTAAAACAACATAAACTTTCATTTAATGTAAAATCTGGGAAGCGGATGTGGCTCAAGAAATTGGGATCCTGTCTACCATATGGGATGTCCTGTGTTTGTTTCCCAGGGCCTCCTGGTGAAGGCAAGCAGGCCTGCGTGGTATGCTGGCCCACATAGTGTGCTGGCCCATGGGGAGAGCTGGCCTGCATGGACAGCTAGCCCACGTGGAGAGCTGGCCCACACGAAGAGCTGATGCAACAAAAAAGAGACAAAGAAGAGAGACAGGAAGACACAACAAAACAAAGGAGCTGAGGTAGCTCAAGCAATTTAGTGCCTCTCTCCCATATCAGAGGTCCCAGGGTTGGTTCCCAGTGCCTCCCAAAGAGAAGAAGAGAAGAGAAGAGAAGCAGACACAGAGAGCACACAGTAAATGGACACAGAGAACCGACAGTGAGTGCAAAAAAACAAGGCTGAGGGGAATAAATAAATAAAAATAAATCTTAAAAAAAATAAGAAAATTTAAGAATTCCTTAAAAAAATAAAATAAAATCTAATCATTTTTTCTCTTATCCTGTAAGCCTTTTTTGTCACACCTCTCCAAATTACAGTTTTATAAATAAATGTGCTAATTCTAGTATTTTATTTTCATTATGAAAAAATGGAAAGTTATTGCCTCAAGCATTAAGTAGATAAACTTGGTTTTATATTCCAAAATAATTTACCTTCAACACTAATTAAACAAGTCATAATTCCTTTACTGGTTTTCAAAACCACCTTGTTGATTCATGAAATGTTCACTTATATACAGGCCATTTCTCTATTTTTTATTCTGTTCTATTGATATATATCCGTATCTTCCATTGCCATTGCTACCCTGTTTAAAATATTGTGGCTAATTATTAATTGCAATTATGGGTTCTTTTAAGTAAAATTCTCCCCCTATATTCTCAAGTATCTTCACTAATTTCCTGAACTTCTCATGCTTTCAGAAAACTTCTGCAACAATATTACCATTACCCTTTAAAATTTCTCCCTGATTTTTTAAAATTTTTTATTAGTAACATCCATTTTAAGGACTTTCATGTGTACAATTTAGTGGTGTTAATGACATTCACATTTGCTACCATCACAAGCATCCATTACCCCATGTTTCATCACCTCACATAGAAACTTCTCACTCACTAAGAAATAATTCCTCCTTCCTTTCATCTCCTGGGCCATGGTAACTCGTCATCTACTATGATTGTCAACTTTTTTTTTGAGGTACCAGGGCTAGGAATTGAACCAGGCACCTTACACGTGGAAAGCTTGTGCTTAACCACTGAGCCACATTCACTCCCCTGAATTGTTATTTTCATTTGTTTGCTTGTTTGTTTTTGCTTCTATGAGGCATCAGGAACCAAACCTGGGATCTCCCATGTGGGAAGCAGGTGCACAAAAGCTGGAGCCACATCTGCTCCCCTCTCTGTTAACTTTTATAAAAGTTTGTATATTAATATTTTTGTAATATTATGTTTAAAGCTTTTATATTTTTCAGTAGAGATTTATATTCTTTTCAAAAGGAGACAGCATTTTTTATGTATATTGCTATCATGCATATTTTCCCATAAAGTTTTTATAAGTTATTGCTGTTATATTGAACAGCCATTCACAGTTGTACATATTGGGTTGATTAATGCCTTATTGATTACAATTCCTTTTCTCATTTTCTCTTGGGTTTCCCATGTGAATAGTCTAATCCCCAGCAAAATACTGTGGCTTGCTTCTTCCTTTCAATTCCATTTTTACTGCAATTTTATTGCATTATCTGAGAGGCTAGCAAATTCCAGCATGGTACTAAATAATTCTGTACTGACAAAACTTATTCTATCTCTTGATTTTAATGGGAATGCCTTTGTTCAGTATTCTTTAAGAAATTTCATCACAAAATATCTGAGGGATATGACACTGCATCAGTAAACTTGGCGAATAACATTGGTTCATGCAGAACTGGAAGAGGGAGATTATCTGACTGCGGAGCTCAGCCCCTGGGTGGGCATGATTCTGCTATGCTTGACCCTAACCACCTCCAATTGTGAGTCACTGCCTTTGCATTAAGCAAAGTTTAGGTTCTGATTTTGAGAGAGTATTTTTTAAATTATGTTAAGGAAATGCCCTTCCTCTAAACTAATATGTTTAGTTAGAAATATTTTCAATTTTATTAAATGCTTTATCTACTATATTATGTTATCTTTCAGAAAAATGAGATCTGATAGTTAAAAATTATCTAAATTGTTAATACTCTACTTAAGATGGTTCTTCATTCATATTTTCTCCTTGGTGTTGGTTAAGCTTATGTTTTTCCCTCTTTTTCTATATTTTGGAAGTGTTCCCCATTAGATAATTCAATTTATTTTCATAAAGCCTGTACCATACTTTCCTTGGAACATTCCTTTACATGACACATTTGAATAAAAATGAAAAATTTAAAGTCAAGATATACAATTACATACAGCGATACTTAAGGCAGAGTGTAACCAAAATAAATCAGAGGTAGGCATATTCATATCAGACAAGATGGATAAGAAGAAAATGTAACATTAAGAATCAGGTGGTTAATTTACAATGATAAAATTTTTCAAATTATCACAAATGGTATAGAAATTGTTAGATATTAAATGAAAATATTAAATATTGCAGCCTCAAATAAATAAAACAATAAAGAGAAACAAGGCAAATTTATAAAAATACATAATTTAAAATATTAAAAAAATATTGCAAGGAAGGTTTTCTGGCCCTTTCCTGATAAGTAAATGGCAACATCTG
Organism: Cabassous unicinctus; assembly: GCA_029593785.1. Classification (NCBI taxonomy): domain Eukaryota; kingdom Metazoa; phylum Chordata; class Mammalia; order Cingulata; family Chlamyphoridae; genus Cabassous; species Cabassous unicinctus. Next base: position 4,477 of record JAQZBX010006687.1, on the reverse strand, counting down.
GAGTTTAACAACCCACCTTTCAACTCGAAAATTTTCTTACTCACTCTCATACAATAAACATGACATCTTAAGAATTCATTTGATTTATTTATTTAAAATTTAAATTTGTAGATCATCCAAAACTCAAAACAATCTAATTATTAGAGAGTTAGTTAAAGTCACAGTAGTTAAGAACACATATCTATTTTCTTCTTAGACTCCTGCCTTGGCATGCAGTGAGAAGTGTATTCCTGGATTCAGGAAAGCATCTCAGGAGGGAAAGGCTGCCTGTTGCTTTATTTGCACCCCCTGCCCAGAGAATGAGATTTCCAATGAGACAGGTAAGAGAAAAACCCAAACTCTTCTTTATATTCCCAGTCATACAAAGTATTGGAAAGAATCCGGAGGAAAATCTGTAGAGTCAAAATTCCTTCTTCCTTCATTGAGTAATTTAATTTTTATAATCAATAATATTGCCCATTGAAATGGCACTTTTTCTCTTCCCTGAACAAGCTTTTTGCGTCATTGCTTCAGACCCATTGCAGGCAAAATTGTCAATGGGAAAGCCTTTTATTGACCCCACCACAGTAACCTAAGGCTCATCCTTATCTTGGAATTTAAAACATGGTATTATAATCACCTGCTTTCCATCTTGTTTGAAAGTTTATTTTATATTATATTGAATATATATGGATCTTAACCATCCTCAGTTTCCCTGTACCTAACACTGTTTGAGACACAGAAGAGATGCTGAGAACGGTTATGATTGATTAAAGAAATGGGTATTTCTATTGTGTACAAGAGGAGGACAATATAGTGTAGCCTCAATAAGTAGGTTTTAGTTTCTGGTCTGCAATAGTTCACAGCTGAGTAGGGGAGGGAAAACATAGAGACATTTCATGTCCATCTTTACAGGCAGCAGTAATGGTACACACGGGAACAGATGGTCCATATGTTTCTATAATGTTCTCTCATAGTTTGTAAAAATTGTTTCATAACAATGAAAGATGTTGGTGGTGGGGTAATATATGGTAATCCTATGTGATGATATGCATGCTTGTTCACAACTTATACTATATACTTATTGTTTTTGGTTGTTCCTGTAGGAATGATACATTTCAATATTTAAAGTTAAAAGAAAACACTCAAATGTAACTCTAGAAAAAGACAAAATTGATAAACCCCTAGAATGATATATTAAGAAAAAAGAAAAATTGCAAAATAATCAAAGTGGGTCATCCATACAGAATTTTTTTAAACATCATAACAGGATAATATAAATAATTACATGCCAATATTTGAAAATTAAAACAAAATTCACAAATTCCCAGCAAAATAAGTTACCAAAACAGTTCTAAGAAAAAGTTAAAATCTGAAAATTTTATCTATTAAGGATATTGAATCCATAGTTTAAAACTTTCTCATAAATATTAATTTTGACCAATAGTTACTCTAGGGAATTCTACCAAACTTTCAAGGAAAACAATAATACTACCAATTACTCAGACTCTTCCAAAGAATAGGAAAAATGGGAAATCTTCTCCATTTATTTTATGAGAAGAGCATAACAGTGGTACCAAATTCTGATAAGGTGATTACAAGAAAAGAAATTTACAAGCCACTTTTTGTTTTAAATATAAACTCATATATCCTAAAAAAGTCTATAAGCCAAATCCTGCAATATTTTATAAAGGAGCTCTATGATGACAAAGTTTGGTTAATGCAACATGATTCACTACACGTGCCCCTAGAAAGGAGAAAGTGATGTCAATAAATGCAGGAAAGCATTTAATGAAACTTAATACCCATTCCTGATTTTCAAACAAGCAACAAAATATCCCTTATCATATAAGGTGTAGAAGGGAGCCATCTTTATCCCCTAAAGGATACTTACAGAAAACTAGAGCAAATGTTAAATTTATGATACAATATTGAAAGCATTTCCTAGGAGAGACAAGATTGAGCCAAATATGCTCAATATTAACACTACTACTAGACATTACACTGGAAGTCTTGCCCCAATGCAACACTGGCAGAAAAAGACGTGAAAAGAATAATTATAGCAAAGTATGAAATATACCTGAATTTATTTATAAGTGACATTATTGTGTAAGTATAAAATTGAGAAGATATTATAAAATGAGTTTTTTAGTGGTCTGAATACAATGTTAATATACAAGCTTGTATTTACATAGCCAGAGGGCTTTCTGTTTTTTTCCCCTAAGTTCAAATATTTAATTTTATAAAATATACTGTCCACAATTATTCCTTACTTATGTCCTTGTTACTATAATTTTTTAAATATTTCTTGATTTTATAAGAAGACTTAGATTACATAAAAGACATAGCAAATATAGGGGATTCCCATATATCACAAACCTACCTCACTCACACATTTTCCATTCATAACATCATTTTTCATTAGTGTGGTACAATTGTTACAAATGATTAACACATATTAAAGCCTTGCTACTAACCATTGTTTATAGTTTGCATTATGGTTTACCCTGTGCACAGCACAATTTTATAGCTTTTTACAAAATGTATAATGGCTTGTATCCATCATTGCGATATCATGTAAAAGAGTTTCAGTGGCCCCAAAATGCCCCGAGTCATACCCATTCTTTCCTTTTTCTCCCCTCAGAACCACTGCTGACCACTGTGTTTATAACAATGTTACAAGTTCTGCCATTACTAGAATAATAATAAGGCTACATTTGTCTATATTTCTATTCCCATCTTTTGTTTGTTCATTTCTTAATCTTGAGGATATAGGGATGGTGGTGCCCAATCTGCTTCTGTTTGAGTGAGGGCTTAAATCCCATGAGACAGATGGATGGAACTGTCTTATTGCTGTTGCAGATACTCTCTGTTTTTTTGTGATGAGTGTTGTCCATTATGATCCTTTTGTTAGTTGTCTTAGGTGAGTCTGGTGAACTGGAGAATAGGTATTGGCTGCAACTCTGGTGAGATTTAGGGCTCAACTGGCATATGAACAATTGGATGATTTAAGTCTCTGGGACATATATTTAATGGGTATAGTGCTAACTATATATTCAAATAAAAGGGGCAGAAGAACGATGTATAGGAAAAATAAAAATGAATTGAACTCTGATACATTGGGGAGATAGGTTATCATATATTCAAAGGTTATTTTGGGGTTCCAATATCCCATGGTTGTCTTCCCTGCCTATGGTGTCTAGATATCTCTAGAGCCCTCAGGAGTAACCCTGCTTGAAGAAGTTTACTGTGGCAGTAAGTGCGATCCTCCTGAGATGTGCATAAGCACATTTAGAATGTCATCCGAACTCACTTAGAAATCTCTTAGCCATAAAACTCATTGTATTTGATTAATTTCCCCTTTTAGTCAAGGTCCTTTTCCAAATGCATCACTAGTTGCCACTTGGTAAAACACCCTCAGTGCCAGTGAGGATCATTCCCAGGAGTCATGTCCTACATGAGGGTGTGGGATGGTAGTGTGTTTATATGCTGAGTCTGGCATAGAAAGAGGAAAAATTTGAACAAGGATGGTTTCAGGAGGTAACTCTTAAGCAATATGTAAGACTCCCTAAATTTCAATTTTGCAGGAACAAGGTTCATAAGTACAAGCATCTGTATCAAGGGCCTGGCCTATTGGACTGTCCTTCTTAGCTAAGCACTGTCCATGTACTCTAGAGATTCTTGGCACTCTATTAGAGAATGTAGCAGGACTCCCCAGGTTGGGAATCCAATATTCTCTCAGTAATTGTGTAGATCTCTACTGCCATAAAAATACCCCATGAACACATGAACACATTCATATTCCATAAATGCATACCCCAGGTGCACCCCTCCCCACACATCCCCCACTATCAACACTCAGCACCATTAATGCATCCTGTGACAGTGAAAACACTTCTGCAATCCAAAACCTGCCCCAAAACAAAACCAAAAAATTAAAATAATAAATTAAAATAAAAAATAAATAATAATGTTTTGCATTGTGCCTTTCATCACCATAAGATCTGTTATCTTTTATGTATATTGACAATTTGTTTGGTATGTTTCCCCAGTGTCATTTGTTTTTTCAATTTATTTTCCAAAAAAGTTTAGGTTACAGAAAATTCACATAGAGAATATAGGGGATTCCTCTATAATCCCCTCCCACTCACATCCTCCCCTACCAACAGCATCCTACAGGATTATGGTATATTTGTAACAATTGAAGAACAAACATCAAAGGATTGCCACTAGCCATGGTCAATGTTTTACTTATCATTTACATTTTGTATTGTATACTTTTATAGTTTCTGACAAAAAGTATAATGGCCTGTATCTGTAAATGTAAGATCAAGCAAAACAATTCAATATCCCAAAAATGCCCTAAGTTCCACCCATTCTTCCCCCACCCCACCGCTCTGAACCTATGATAACTATTAATTTTCAATTTTTGAAGAATAAGGTTCATTGTTTCCTGCATTAGTATTGAGGACTTGACACCTAGTCTGTTCTCTTTTAT
>JAQZBX010006686.1:27082-52615 GCA_029593785.1 Cabassous unicinctus | reverse complement strand
TGGTGTTTTTTTTTTTTGTCTGATATTAACATTTTGTTCAGATTCAAAGAAAAATGGCCTTATATATGCAATTCTACCCATATTCATATTTCACATGATATATTTAGTTCATAATAGGGCAATCATACAGTATTTGTCCTTTTGTGTCTGGCTTGCTTCACTCAAAATAATGTCTTTCAGGTTCATCCATGTTGTCACATGTTTCACGACTTCATTTCTTCTTACCGCTGCATATTTGTTTATCCATTCATCAGTTGATGGACACCTGCATTGTTTCCGACTTCTGGCTATTGTGAATAATGCTGCTATGAACATCGAGAACCATAAACTTTTTAAATATATATATATATATATATTTTAAAGGTATTTAGATTATATAAATGTTTCATAAAAATATAGGGGATTCCTATATGCCCCACTTCCTACACCTCCCACATTTTCCCAAATTAACAACATCTTCCATTAATGTGGTACATTTGTTACAATTGATGAAAACATTTTAGAGCATTGCCACTAAGCATGGATTATAGTTTACATTGTAGTTTACACTTTCTCTCACACAATTTCGTAGGTTATAGCAAGATATGGCCTGTATCTGTCATTGTAATGTCAGATATAGGAATGTCATCCAGGAAAATTCCCAAGTCCCCCAAATTCACCTGTATTTCCCTCTCCCTGCCCTCAGAACCCCTAGTGGCCACTGCTTCCATATGAATGATATAATTTCTTCATTGTTAGAATCACAATAAGTCTATAGTAGAATATCAGTAAGTCTACTTTAGTCCATAGTTCATTCTCCAGTCCTGAGGATTCTGGGATGGTGATGCCCACTCCACCTCTAATTGAGAGGAGGCTTTGATCCCAATGAACGGGAGTCTCTTGCTTGCAGTTGTAGACTCTCTCGGTTCCTTGGGATGGTCCTTGTCCATCATCACCTCCTTGTTAGGAGAACCATAAACTTTTAACCTAAGAAATTCCCATTATAAAAGCCAACCCATTTCTGGTGTTGCACTGGCAGCCGGTAGAAAACTAAGACAATAAGGGTTATGATAGAACAGTCAAATCACACCATACAGAAGATGTGCAGATAAGCATAAAGGATATCTTGAGTAAGAAAGTGGTATGATGAAAGTGGCAATTTAGGGGGTTTCATCTCCTAGGATCATGCAGGATAGGTCAGAAGCAGTGGAGATGGGCTCATCCAGCAATTGAGGAGTGTGATGCTTAAGACCTGACCTAGGGTGATGGAGAACCTAAGGAATCCAAGAACACTTTATACAGATAAAATGCTGTTTGCATAAAGGTGTTCACTGGGGAATAATTTACACTCACAAAAAAACTTGAAATAACCTAAATATCTAAGAGCAGGGGAATGATTTAAATAAATTCTGGTGATAGCCCACTTAATGGAATATTATATAAGCAACTCAATAAACAGTAATGAAGACTATGAATTGAAATGAAAAATTTCATATGATACAAATTAAGTAAAAAAAAAGCCAGGTACAAAATAATATGTGCACAGTTATTATGATGTCTATAAATATGCATGAAAAATATTCACATAAATTGTATCAAAGGGTAACAGTGATTGTGTTATAGAGTTGGAATTATGTGTGATTGGCTTTATTTTCTGTTTTTCAAAATTTCTGTAATATGGTTATATTCGTTTTAAAGACTCTGTAATCCTAACCTCCTATTTAGACTAATTTGTTCTCTGACTTAAATGATTTAAAGAAATATATAACATTTTTGGGGATTCTGAGGTCTCCTAGGACCTGGAATGAGCATTAATAAAGCATAAGCAGAGCCATTTGGAGACAGTCATCATTAACCCTAAAAGCAGGTTTGGTCCTTGATGAAAAAACAAGGCAAACAACAAAAACCAAAAACATTTTCCCAGATATCCCAAGGAAGCTCTTCTTCCTGAAAATCTGTGCATGGGATTTGTCTTGATTTGTGACTTGGCTGGGCATCCAGTGCCCATCATTTGCACCTCCTTTCCCTGCCCTTTTTGTCTTCATGGGAACTAATGTGGAAATCAGCAAGCCTCAACCACTGTCTGGCTGACATGGCCTCCAGCTATGTCTTTTTGGGGTCCCCTGTGCCACTTTGCATCTCTACTTGGAGGCAGTATTAGTAGCTTGATAAGATCAGCATGGACTTTGAAATCAGGCAGACCTGGGTTCAAATCCTGGGCCCCCTGCTCACAGCTATAGCACTGTGGGTGAGTAGTTAACTATGCCCTGCCTCCTTCGCTCGTTATTGGCCTTGTGGGGTTGTAGGGTGGTTGTACCTAGGCCCAGGAAGAGAGAGCAGCTCTTTTGCCATCATGTACCCTCACCAACCCGGTGCTGAGGGAGAAAGACACTGGCTTCAGAGCGGACCTATACCCCCCACCCCCCATTCGTCAGTGGAGAGAAAGCCAGGCCAGGCCAGGGATCCAAGACCCTCTCTACCTGGTGACCCAACATGCTCTGAAACACTGTCTGCATTAGTGGTTCCCTGGAAGAGCCTGGAATCACCACCATCTGTGTGGGAGGAGCAGTCTGAGCACAGTCCGCCTCTCTCCCTGAAACCCATAAATACATGCTCTACTCAGGACCAGGTGTGTCAGCCTGTGGGATAACACACAAGCCCCTAGCGGATAAGGGGACTGACAGTACATTCCTTTCCCGATTGCCCTGAGCACGTGTAACACTCACGGGACACAGTCTGTCTCTGGTGGGCATGTTTTGCTACATCCAGCTCACACCCCGGTGTTATATCTGTCCCTGCTGGGAGGGAGCGTGGTTCCTCTACTGTGGCAGCACATGAACACAAGACAGGGGTCCTGCACAGAGAACACCTTCCTGCATGGACCTCAGATTGAGGCCACTGGTTATGGGAACCGATGCCCACTAGTGACGCTGCACTTGTTCTGTCTTTTTTCTAGGTGAGCAAAATGTCTTTCCATCAGAGCCTGTGTGAGTTGTACTTTTGCTGGCAACCCCAAAATCTGTATTGGAGTATGTCTACATCTCTTTAGGGGTCTCTCCTTCTGACCAAATATTTCTATGCAGTTACAGAATTTATTGAGGTGGAGGCACAACAATTTTCAGGTAAGGCAGGAAAAATGGCATTCTTTGTATACCTTAGTGATGGCAAAGACAAACAAATAAATGGGTAGTCCAGAAATAACCAGTCATTTATTTATAATATTTCTCTGAGCTCATCTCCCCTGAAGTCTTCCTTTCCTGGTATTTATGTCTTTTCTACCACCACTTCCTGGTGTCATCCAGAACTTCTGTGAGCTCAGTTACTGGTCAATATTTGTAGGGGTTTGGGAATCTCAAGAACATTTACAGGACTCCCGTTGGCACCACAAGGGGCAGTACAAGACTATAGTCAGTAACGGGAATAATTCAGATGGGAGATCTCCTGTCTCTCCTTCAACCCCATTTCACACCTGTCCCTGCCAGAAAGTTCAGGACCCTTCATAGTTACAAAACTCATAGCTCTCACTGCCTTCCACATTCAAATTCAGTCCCCCCTGTACACAATATTCTCACCCCAAATTTTAGCAGAGGTCCTGTATTACAGACTCTAAGAATTAATCCCAGTAATCTTCTATGGGGCTCCAAATGGGTGATGAGTAAGGTTGAGGTAGCCCACAACCACCAAGGCCAGCTCCAACTCTGTCTGGGAAGAGCACAGACTGAAGGATGCTCATGGGATGCTTACACACACCACAGAGTACAACTCCATCTTCCATCATGAAAACCCGGGTCGGAAGCTCTGGACCTATCTGGTCTATCTAATCTGATAGGAAGGACCCATGGGAGGATGTTACCTGGCCCTTTGTCTTTACACTGGTTGGCTATCCCAAAGCATGTGTCCAATACTCAGTATAAGTGGACTGCTGCTCTGATACTTTGTGCACAGCCTAGAACCCCCAATTTTTATTTTACTATTGCATTAAATTCATGAAAATATTTCTCATTTCTTTGGCTCTTGGTCACTTGCCCTACCTCCTATTTATGGTCTCTTCCTTGTCCCTCCAATCTCATTCTTGATGTTCTTTGGGCACACACTTCTGGTTTCTCTTCACAAGTACCATTTGGATTACCTCTACTTCTACCTGGTCCAGTCCAGCTCCCACAACACCTGACAATACCTCCTCATGGGAGGTATTTTCATCCTGACTCTGTTGATAAGAACCACATATAAGAAACTAACATGTCAGTCCACCATCTTCTGTAAAGACTATAGCTTCATGGCAATTTTCATCTCTTTTACCCCATAAAGTCCCAGCCTATTGACACTCAAGAGAAAGGGCTATTGGGAAAGAAGTCAGAAAGCATTTAAGTATGATCACTTTAAGACAAGACAGACTACAGAGAAAGAAGTGTGGAGTGCTGCTAAAATGAGGAAATTGTAAATAATACATCATCTAACTCTCTTGCTCTTGTATTCTGATCTCCGTACTTTGAGATCCTCTATGCCCATCCCTATCCCTAACTCTTACCTACTTTCTTTTGGTTGGCTCCATGGACTTACTGGCAATTCTTCTTGACTTACCCCTTTGGCTTGGTTTTTGTTTTTTTTAAAGATTTATTTATTTCCCACCCACCCCCACCATTGTTTTGCACTTACTGTCTCCTCTCTGTGTGTTCTTCTGTGTCTGCTTGTCTTCTCTTTAGGCAGCACCGGGAACTGATCCTGGGACCTTCCAGAGTGGCAAGAGGCACTCAGTCTCATTGCCACCTCAGCTCCCTGGTCTGCTGTGTCTCTTATTGTCTCTTTTCTGTGTTTGTTTTTGTTGCGTCATCTTGCTGCACCAGCTCTCCACGTGGGCCAGCTCTCCACTTGGGCCAGCTCACCACACGAGCCAACTTGCTTTTCACCAAGAGGCCCCGGGAATCGAACCCTGGAGCTCCTATATGGTAGACGAGAGCCCAATTGCTTGAGCCACATCCGCTTCCCTGACTTGGTATTTTGACAATGGTCCATATGCTCTCTGCCCCACTCATCCCCTACCCCATCTGCCTACTGCCACATCAGGTCCCACTCCTCCTACTGTTACCCTTTCCTCTGTCCCAGAGGCCCAGCTCTCACTTGCCCACCTTACCAACCCTGGCGAGAATCTATGTTTCTTAGCACCCTTGCTCCCTCCCAGGCCAATATGTATCTTTGAGTAGTGCTAATACCTTCTATGGGAAATTTAGAAGAAAGGTGGTAAGCTATCAGGTAAGGGAATGAAGCAAAGAGGCCACAGAAGGTGGAAGAGGGTGAAAATGTCAGGGAAGAACCATGGAGGGAGAGGAAAAATTGTGGAGTCACTCAAGTAATATTTGGGGAGATTCAACACCTGCAAGAATGAAGACAAATGGCAAATTGGGTTCTATGAGGAATGAAAACAAAACATGCAGAAGCAAGAGTTGAAAACAGGAAAAGAAACGGGACATTTTGACTTGTACATATTACTACAATAAAAAGTTAAAAACAACAACTGTGTAACGCAAATTACAGCTTTCTAAGAGAAAGTGTCATTAAAACAGTGCAATATATATACATATGTTTTTAAAAAGACATAAAGTACTGTAACAAAATGCAATAAACTATTCAGTGCCTGCTATCGTGGTTGCTAAATAAATGTTTGTTGAAAGAATGAATGAAGGTATGGATAAATACTTATGGAAATAACCAAATTATTGAGCATTTACCATAGGCCAGACACGTTTTTTAGCCCTTTATATGTAATATCTCTTTTAATCAACCCACTAATTCTTTTAGGTAGGTGCTCTTATTACTCCCCATTTCACAGATGAAGAAACCAAAGTACAGAAAGATTAAGTAGTTACAGCAGGGAGGCCCTGTTCTCTAGTCCACTAGCAGAACTGGGAGAAGTGCCTTCATTTATCTAATTTCCCGATGCAATTAGCCGTCCACACTCTGTTGGGCAAGCAAGGCCCATGCTTCTGTGTTCACTGTGTGAGCCGCCTCGGCATTGGTGCTGCCACCTGCTGGCGAGGGAACCTGTTCATTTTACCAGTCTCTGGCACTTTCTATTTGTGACTTCATGTTCCAAGGGCTGTTGGCACCACTTGGCCGTACACCTCCTCAGCCTTAACCAGAAACAAGTGCAGGTGGGGCAGGGCTGTTATTCTGAAACATAACATGGAGACTCTGGTCCAGGGTTTGGGTTCCACTCGTCTAGATTCTATCTTTACCCTCATCTCTGCTAGGTCAAAGTAAAATCCTGCCCATCCTCTGTCCAGTCATTCTATATCCATTGAAGCAATCAATTCAAGAGACATCATTTTCAACTCACCACTAAAAGGGAAAAATAAGCATGCACAAGTATAATTGCATGATGTCATCATTTGAAAGATGCAGCCCTGTTTCAGAGACGGTAACCTGTGTGTGTGGGGGGGGAGGGGAGAGCATCTTAAAATTGATGAATGGGGGGCGGATGTGGATCAAATGGTTGGGCATCCGTCTCCCATATGGAGGGACCTGGATTCGATCCCTGGGACCTCCTGGTAAAATTAAAGAAAGATATAAAAAAGGTGCGTGAGCTGTCAGTACCCACAAGTGAGTGAGCCCCCCAGGCCCCATGCGTGGGTGCGCCTCCAGGTCCCGCTGAGCCACACAGCAGGATGATGACATAACAGGAGAGTGACACAAGGGAAAGCCAAGATGAGACATGCCAAAAAACCAGGAACTAAGGTGGCGCAGGTGGCAGAATGCCTCTCTCCCACAACAGAGGTTCCCAGGATCAAATCCCAGTGAAGACAGGAGGAGAAGGATGAGAAGAGAGGGCAGGAAATAGACACAGAGAATTGCCCAACGAATGGACATGAAAAAACAGCAAAAATGGGGGGAGGGGGTAAAAATGGATAAAAGTAAATAAATAAATAAATCTTTTTAAAAAATACAATAAATTTGATGAAATGTGGGATATAAAGGTGTCTTGAGAGACTTCTCTAACACTTGGAACTTGTTCATAGCTAGCTTTGCTTGTCTTGTTTTTTTGTTTATATATATATTTATTTTTTTATTTTTTTCATAGCCAGCTTTGGCTGTGACCATTGCTATTGCCAAATTGCAAGATTTTGTTCCCCCTCTTGGTGGCTACAGTCAAATAGTGCCCTTCTCCAAAAACCCGGTAAGTGTGTGTATTTGAGTCTGGTGGTTGGCACGGGAAGATCAGGAAGGAGAGGCTGCTAAGGAGTGATACAGAGGAAGGAGTATGGAGTACCAGAGGACGTGAAGGTAAGACTGGAAGTGTCTTCTTTTTATTTATTTTTTACCATGTCATGAGATAAAAAGATTTCCATCCCCCACAGAAGTTCTTTCATGTCTTTAGAGTCAATTCCCAGCCCATGCCTCAGCTCCTGGCTATCACAGATCTGTTTATCACTATACTTTTAACTTTTCTAGAATTTCATACAAATAGAATCATACAATATGTCACATTTTGTGCCCAGAATATTTCACTGAGCATAATGTCTTTGGGACCTAACCTTGTTGTTGTACGTCTCAGAGTAGTATTTCCTTTTATTGCAAAGTAGAATTCCTTTAAATGGATTATACCACAATTTGTGTATCTATTCATTTGTTGTTCCCAGTTTGGGGCTTTTATGGATAAAGCTGCTATGAACATCCACATAAAAGTCTTGTGCGGATATATGCTTTTATCACTTTGGGGTAAATACCTGTGCATGGGATTTGGTCATATAGTAAATGCATTTTTAATTTTACAAGAATCTGCCAAACTGTGTTCCAAAGTGGTTATACCATTTTTCAAGCCAACCTGCAATGTATGAGAGTTCCAGTTGCTTCACATCCTTGTCACCTCCTGGTATGGTCAGATTTTTTTGTTTTGTTTTTAATTTCAGGCATTCTAGAGAGCATATAGTATAATTTGCATTTCCTAATACAAGTGATGTTAAGCATCTTTTTTTTTTACTTGTTTGCCATGTATATATGCTCGTTGGTAGGGTCGGTCTATTTTAAAATCAGGTTGTTTGCTTTCTTATTATTGAGGCTTCTTTACATTTTATGGATACAGATACATTGTTGGATATAGCTTTTGCAAATATTTTCCTCCTGTCTGTGACTTGCTTTTTTCATTTTCTTAGTGGCTTTCGAAGAGAAAATGTTTAACATTTCAATGAAGTCCAATTTATCAATTTTTCCTCTTATGGTAAATTTATGCTTCTTCTGTCTAATTTAAAAAATCTTGGCATAATCAAGGCTGTCAAGATTTTCTCCCATACATTTTTGTAAAAGTTCTATTATTCTAGCCCTTCAATTTAGGTTCCATGAACCTCTTGGAGTTACTTTTTGTATATGGTGTAAAGTAAGAGTCAAAGGTCATTTTTTTTTTGCATTTGAATAGTGAATTCTAGCACCATTTGTTGAAAAGACTGTCCACTGAATTACCTTGTTTTACCTTGGTGTCTTTGTAGAAAATCAACTGAAGATATATAATAGAGCCATATAATATATAAAATAAAATTATAATACATATTATATGTGTCATTTATTAGCTCTCTATTTTGTTCCATTCATCAATATGTCTATTCTTACAACAATACCACACTGTTTTGATTATGATATTTTGGTACATTTTGAAATCAGGTAATATAAGTCCTCCAAATTTGTTTTTCAAAATTGTTTTGGTTACACTAGATCCTTTGCATATCCATGAAATTTGAGGGACAGAAATGGTCAATTTATATGAAAATAATTTCTGTAAATTTAATTGCCATGAGATGACTCTATCAATGAATTTGGAGAGAACTGACGTCTTAACAATGTTGAGTCTTTTCTCTTACATAAATATGGTATAACTCATTTATGGAGGTACTCTTCAATTTTTCTTCCAATGGTTTGTAGTTTTCAGTATACAGCTCTTGTACAAATTTTTCAAAACTTATTCCTGAGTTTCATCCTTTTTCATACATTTTTTGCCTACTGTAAATTATATTGTTTTGTATTTCCAAATTCCAAGTGTTTGTAACTGGTATATAGAAATATAATTGCTTTTTATATATGGCCCTTTTATTTCATGACCTTGCTATACTTACTTACTAGTAGGTTTTTTGGCAGATACTATTTGCATAGTATTTTCTATACAAGTGATCAGGTCATCAGTTAATAAAGACAAGTATGCTTCCTTTCTAATCTGTGTGCCTTTTATTTCTTTTTCTTGCTCTCCAGTGTAACGTTGAATGGAAGTGGTCAGAGCAAAGATCTTTGCCTTGTTCACCATCTTAGGGTGAAAACATTGTCTTCCATCTTTAAGTATGATATTAGCTTTAGGGGTTTTGTAGAAGTCCCTTATCAGGTTGAGGAAGTTCTCTTGCATTCTTAGTGTCATGAGAGTTATTATTATTTTTTATCATAAATGAGTATTGAATTCACTCAAATTCTTTTTCTGCATATATTGAAATTATCATAATTTTCTCCTTTATTCTCTTAATGTGAAGTACATTAATTGATTTCAAGTATTAAACCGAACTTTTATTCCTGGGATAAATCTCACTTTGTCATGATGCAGAATCTATTTAATGTGCTCTTGGATTCAAATCGTGTATATTTTGTTGCGAATCTTTCCATCTAAATTCATGAGAGATATTAGTCTATAGTTTTCTTTTTCATACTGACTTTGCCTGGTTTGATATCAGAGTAATAATGGCCTCATAAAATGAGTTGGAAGTATTCCCATTTCTTCTAAATTAGGGAAGAAATTGTGTAAAATTGGTAGCAATTTTTCTTTAAATATTTGGTTAATTCTCCAGGGAAACTATGAGTGCCTGGAGATTTCCTTTTCCAACCCATAAATTTTTTTTATATGCTGTATTTAATTTTCATTCAGTTCAAAACACTTTCGAATGTCCCTTGTGATTTATTGATCCTATAGGTTACTTAGAAATGTGTTTTTCAATTTCCAAATATTTGGAAATTTTCTACATATTTTTCTGTCATTGATTTCTGGTTTAATTCTACTGTTGTCAGAGAACATACATGGTAGGATTTTAATTCTTTTAAATTTATTGAGATTTGTTTAATATCCCAGAATATGGTCTGTCTTATTACATACTCCAAATGTACTCTAATTTTATTTTTTTTAGGAGGTACCAGGGATAGAACCCAGGACCTCATACATGGGAAACAGGCACTGAACCACGGAGCCACATCCGCTCCCTGGTGAGAGGTGGTCTTTTCTTTTGTTTGTTTTTAGGAGGTACTGGGGATCAAACCCAGGACCTTGTACATGGGAAGCAGGCACTCAATTACTTAAGCTACATCTGCTCCTACAAATGGACTTTAAAAGCGTGTTTTCTGCTGTTTGGGGCAGAGTGATAAATTTCAATTAGGTCATGTTGGTTGTTAGTGTTCAAGCTTCCTAGATCCTTCCTGAGTTTATTGTTCTATCAATTACTGATAGTGATGTGTGGATTTTATAATTGTGGGTTTGTTTACTTCTTCTATAAGTTCCAACAGTTTTTGTTTCATGGATTTTGAGACTCTGTTGTTAGGTACATACACAGTTAGGATGCCTTTTTTTTTTAAAGATTTATTTTATTTATTTATTCCCCCCCACCCCCTCATTATTTGCACTTGTGTCTGTTCACCTTCCTTATTTCTTTAGAAGGTACCAGGAGCCAAACCTGGGACCTCTGATGTGGGAGGGAGGTGCCTAATCATCTGCGCCACCTCTGCTCCCTGCTTTTGCTATGTCTTTCATTATGTTTTTCCTCCCCGTGTCTCTTGTTGCATCATCTTATTGCATCAGCTCACCATGCCTGCCTGTCGCACCAGCCCACTGTCTTCTTTTGGAGGTACCGGGAACCGAACCAGGGACTTTCCATGTGGTAAGTGGGAGCTCAATCACTTGAGCCACATCCACTTCTGTAGGATGTCTTCTTGATAGATTGAGAGCTTTGTCATTATGAGATATTACTCTTTCTCCCTAGTAACATCCTTTATTCTGAAATTGACTTTGTCTGACACTAATATAGCTACTTCCACTTTATTTTTATTGGCAGTATATCCATTTCCAGCCTTTTATCTTTAATTTAGCTGTGTCTTTACATTTAAAGTGGACAGCATCTAGTTGGGTCTTGCTTTTTGAAGTCCAGTCTGATGATCTCTGCCTTTCACTTGTGCTATTTAGGCACTTTATATCTAATGCAATTATTGATTTAAACAGTCCATTACTTTTCTTTTAAAGAGATTTAAAATGAGGAAAAAGCATTTTATATTTACTTACATGTTTAGCATTTCTTTACTCTTCATTTCTTTTCTTTTTTTTTCCAAAGATTTTTTTTTTAATTTATCCCCCCCGTCTCATTGTTTGTGGTCTCTGTCTGCTCTCTATGCCATTCGTTGTGCACTCTCTGTGTCTGCTCATCTTATCTTTAGGAGGCACCAGTAACCAAACCTGGGACCTCCTGTGTGGGAGAGAGGTGCTCAATTGCTTGAACCACCTCCACTCCTCATTCCTTTTCTTTTCACTTCATTTTTCTTAAGTATGAAGAGCTTTCTTTAACATTTCTTGTAATTCAAGTTTGTTGGTGATGAATTCTCTCAGCTTTTGTTTGTCTGAGAAAAACCTTTAGTTCACCTTCCTTTTTTTTTTTTTGAGGTACTGGGGGCTGGGAATTGAACCTGGGACCTTGTATGTGGGTTGTATGTGGGAAGTCAACACTGAACCACTGAGCCACATTGACTTCCCTCAGTTGTTTTTTTTTTCCATTTGTTTTGCTTGTTGTTTTGTGTGTGTGTGTGCATGTTTTCAGGCGGCACCGGGAACTGAATCCGGGACCTCCCATGTGGGAAGCAGGCGCTGAACTACTTGAGCTACATCTGCTCTCACACCTTCACTTTTGAGAGATATTATTGCTAAGTATAGAATCCTAAATTAACAACTTTTTTCTTTTAGTACTTTAAAGATGTCACTCAAGGGATTGTGGGAAGATGGTGGAATAGGAAACTCCATGAATCAGTCCCTCCACCAAAACAACTATTGAACTAGCAGGAACTGTCTTAATCAACTATTTTGAAACTCTGGAATCCAGTGGAATATTTTGCAGCATCCAGGGAGGAGCAGGAGGAACAGGCTCGGAAACTGTCATAAACTCTGTGAGTTTCACCCTCTCTCAGGAGCTACTACCCTTCTGCCCCCAGTCTTGTGACAGATAGCCATGGGAACTGGAGTTTGGGCTCCTAGCACAGCTTGCTGGTGCCAAGATGGGTCCTTTTTATTTCTGTGGGGTCAGTAGCAATGTCCCCCTTTTCATTTCTGATTACAAAGCCACAGTAATCAAAAGAGCATGTTACTGGCACAAGGACAGACATATAGACCAGTGGAATCAAACTGAGAGTTCAGAAATCAACCCTCACATTTATGGCCAACTGATTTTTGTCAATGCAGCAGCAAAGACCACTCAATTAGGAAAGAATATTCTCTTTAACAAATGGTGCTAGAAAAAACTGGATGTCCATATGCAAAAGAATTAAGGAGGGTCCCCTACCTCAACTCAACATGGATCAAAGTCCTAAATATAAGAGCTAGAACTACCAAACTCCTAGAAGGAAACATGGAAAATAGAGAAGCATCTTCAGGACCTAGAGTTAGGCCATGGTTTCTTAGACTTTACACCCAAAGCACAGGCACAAAAGAAAAATAGATAAATGGGATCTTATAAAAATTAAAAACTTTTTCACATCAAAAGACTTTATCTTGAAAGTAAAATGACAATGTACACAATGAGAGAAAATTTTTGGAAACCATATATCTGATGAGGGTTTACTTTCCAGAATATATAAAGAAGTTAACATTAAAAAGACAAACAACCCAATTAAAAAATAGGCAAAAGAGATGAATAGACATTTCTCCGAAGAAGATATACAAAAAACCAAAAAGCTTAGAAAAGATGCTCAACATCATTAGTTACTGGGGAAACACAAATCAATGAGATACCATTTCACACCTACTAGAATGGCTACTATTTAAAAAAAAAAAAAAAAAGAAAATTATGGGCATTAGAGAGGATGTGGAGAAATAGGAACACTCATTTTTGGCACAAATGCAAAATGGTGCAACCACTGTGGAAGACAGTTTGGCGGTTCCTCAGAAAGTTAAGTATAGAATAACCATGTGACCCAGAAATCCCACTCCTAGGTATATACCCAAAAGAACTGAAACCAGAAACTTGAACAGATATTTGCACATTAATGCTCATAGTGGCATTCTTCACAATTGTCAAAAGATGGAAACAACTTAAGTGTCCATCAACCAATAAATGGATAAATAAAATGTGATATACACATACAATGGAATATTATTCAACTGTAAAAAGGAATGAAGTTCTGATACATGCAACAACCTGGATGAAACTTGAAGACATCATGTTGAGTGAAATAAGCCAGACACAAAAGGACAAATACTGTATGATCTCACTGATAAGAAATAATTAGAATAAGCACACTCATACATTCAGAAACTAGAATATAGGTTACTAGAGGATGGGTTGGTAGTAGGGAAAGAGGAATTAATACTTAAATGGTATAGACTTTCTATTTAGGCTGCTGGAAAATTTTTGGATAATGGATGGTGATGACGGTAACACATTATAAGTGTAATTAACAGCATTGAAGTGTATATTTGAATCTGGTTAAAAGGTGGAAATTTTGGGTTGTATATATATTACTAGAATAAAAATTTAAAAAAAACAGGACTGTACAACACAAACCATGAAACCTATTGTAAACAATGGACTGTAGTTAATAGTATAATTATAAAAATATTCTTTCATGAATTATAACATGTACCACACTAAGACAAGATGTTAATAATAGGGTGGAAAATGGGAACTCTCTATTTTATGTATGATTTTTCTGTAAACCTACAACTTCTCTAATAATAAAAATAAAGATGGCACTCCTTTGTATTCTGGTTTGTATAGTTTCTATAGTCATTCTTCTCTTTGCTTCTCTTTATATAATGTCTTTTGGGGCAGCTTGTTTTTATTTTTATTTTTTTTCAGGAGGTACCAGGAATTGAACCCAGGACCTCATACATGTGGAGCAGGCGCTCAATCACTGAGCTACACTAGCTCCATGGGGGCAGCTTTTAACATATGCTTTCTATCACTTTTTTTAGCAATTTTATTTATGATGTGCCTTGATGTAGTCCTCATGTTGATTCTACTGGGGTTCATGAGATTCTTAAATTGGTGGTGTGTTTTCTAATTTTCATCAAATTTGGAAAATTTTGAGTCATTTTTTATTGAAATATCCTCTCTCTCTTTTATGGGGCTGCATTATAGACATGTTTGTCCACTTTTCACTGATGCAGTGTTGATTTTTTTTCAATCTTTTTTTCCTTCCCTCTATTTCTTTTATGGAGAGTTTCTATTGCTATGTCTTCAAGGTGATTTGTATTTTCTTCAGCTGTGTCAAATCTGCTGTTAATGCCTTCGAGCATATTTTTCATTTCAGATATTGTATGTTCCACCTTTAGAAGTTCCTTCTGGATCTTGTCTTCTTCCATTTTTCTCTTCATTGTGTTTATGTTTTCCTCTACATTCTTAAGCACCTGGAACATATTTAAAATAGCTGTTTTAGAGGCTTTACTATTTTTTTTCATCTCTGTTATTTCCAGTTTTTTTTTCTATTAAATGATTTTCCCCCTGATTATGGATGACATTTTCATGCGTGCTTGGCAATTTTGATTAGATCTCAGGACACTGTGGAGTTTACATTGTTGGGAGCTGGATTTTGTTATATTCCTTTAAAAATGTTGGCTTTTGATCTGACATATAATTATGTTGAAATCAGTTTGATTATTTTGAGGCTTGATTTTAAGCTTTTTAAGGGGAGTTCCAGAGCAGCCTTTAGTCTATTGTTAATTTAACCCCATGATGCAGGTGATTCCCTTCTGGGGTTGCTATCCCATGCATGGTGAACTCCCATCACTCTGTGAGCTCTGATATTTTAGACTATTGCTTTCAAGAGGATGCTCTTACCCAGTCTTCAAGATGTCATCCAAATATATACAGATCAGGATTCAGACAAAGTTTTGAGGAGATCCCTCTGCAGATCTCTGGAGAGCCCTTCGGCACACTTGTCTCTTGTCCAGCATTCTGTCCCATAAATGTAGTTCCTCAGTCTCCCAGAACTTAAGTCTTGTTTCACTCAACTCAGTGAGACAACTGGGCTCTGTTTGGGTTTCCTCTCCCTCATCTGTAACCTGGAAACTGCCTCCAAGTAGTAGTCTGAAAAGAGCTAAGTCTCACTTCTCTCACAAGTTTCCCTTCTCTCAGCCCTTTGCTGCCTGTTGTCCAATGTGAAAAATAGCTGTCATATATTTTGTCAGTTCTCTAGTTATTTATGTTGGGAGGGCAATTTCTTATATCAGTTTGAATTTCATGGCCAGAAGCAAAAACCCCACTTTGATATCAAGTATACATAAAGCACTTCTGCTGCCCACAGAAGTATGATGGTTGATATTAGGAAAAGCATTGCTTCGCTGTTTGAGTTACAAGCTGGACTAGCTATTTTTTATGGAACAATGCTTTTCCTTGAAGGAATAACCAATAAACAAGCTGTGGTTTTTCAAACTTGGATATTTGGCAGACATTTTCTTGCAAATGAACAAAGTGAGCCTGTCACTTAAGGAAAACAGCTGACAATATTTGTTGCTGATGATAAAATTTGAGCTTTCAAATAAAAATTAGTATTTTGGAAAATTGTATTTGCCACCATGAGCTTGACATCTTCCCAATAATTAAAGGGCTTTTCTTATAAGAAGGAAGGGGTGATATTAATTAATGCAATTTTTAAAAAATCATTGTGTAGTGAAATCTGTGAGCATTGGAAGATATGCCTTAATCAGTGAACTAATATTTTCTAAGTGACCAATGCATGATATTACAAAATCATGCATGAGAAAAGGAGCCATTCAAATTTCAATGGATTTTGATGTAATAGAGTATGAAAGTTTGTTGATAAAGTTTCAAATTCCATATTGCAACTAACTTTTTAAAAAACTACCACTTGTTAAGGTTGGATCTAGTATCAAAGAAAAACATACACAATTGTCTGATTAAGATACTCTTTCTTTTCCAACTACATATCTGTATGAGGTTAGATTTTCTTCACATACTTCAACCAAAATAACATATTTTTGCAACAGATTGACTGCAGAAGGAGATATGAGAATCTAGTTTTCTTCTATTAAGCTACATAGTAAAGAAATTTGCAATAATGTAAAGCAATGCCATTTTTCTCACTAATTTGTTTTTATTTTTTATTTTTTTATTTTTTATGGTACCCAGGCTCAAGAATGAGCCCAGGACCTCATATGTGGGAAGCCGGTGCTCAACCACTGAGCCACAAGGGCTCCCCTGAATTGGTATTTTCATTTGTTTGCTTGTTGTTTGTTTTTGTTTTTAGACGGCACAGGGGACCGAACTCGGGACCTCCCATGTAGGAAGCAAGCACTCAACAGCTTGAGTCAAATCTGCTCCCCAATCTCACCAAATTTTAACAAGTATAGTTGTTTTCATAAAAATATGGTATTTATGTTAATATGGAATATGTTTATAATTTTACTTAAAAAGAATTAATAACTTTTTAAATTTTCTGTTTTAATTTCTAACATGGTAAATATTGATAGTGGTAATCTTCATAAACAAAGACTCTTTGAAGTCCTCAGGAATTTTTAAGAATGGGAAGGCATTCTGAGACCAGAAAGTTTGAGAACAGTTGTTTTAAATAATGTTAGAATTACCTGTTCTTTATTTTTTATTTTTATATTTTGTATTTTAAGAGGTACCAGGGATTGAACCCAGGACCTCGTACATGTACTCAACCACTGAGCTACAGCTGCTCCACTCCAGTGCCTTTTTAGACAGTGACTCTATAATCATGTTTTCCTTCTCTTGTTATAAGTATTCTTTAAATTTTCTACTTTTTCTTGGGTCAATTTTGGTAACATGCTTTCTCTAAGAAATCATCCATTTCTTCTGGGTTTCCAAATTTATTGCCATTGAGTTGCAGGTAGCTGTCTCATATTTCCTTTAAAACTTTTTGTATAATTGGTTAATTCTCCTTTCTTATTTCTAATCTTGATTTTTTTTCTCCTATTCATTCTACTCAAATTACTCTTTATTTCATCCATTTCAAATATCTCACAAATAAAGCAGTATAAGCTCTAGGGCAAAGAGCATAGCAGGAGAGATGCAGTAGACAAGAAATGGCAAGGAAGAAGGAAAGGGGGTTGACTGGGGTATATGGGCTGTACCACTTATTTTATCAAATTTTATCAATGTGAACATTCAGGAAAAGGGATGTCATTAGGAATTGTCAGCTGGTCTCTTAGCTTGGGCTTCATGGAGTTGATTAATATATGTAGGTCGTGGTATTCTCCAATAGACTTGTGATTCTAGCAATGGAAGAAATTACAGCATTGATCTGGAAGCAGTGGCCACTAGAGGCTCTGGGGGCAGGGAGAGGGAAAGGCAGATGTAATGCGGGGGCTTTTTCGGGACTTGGGCATCGTCCTGAATGGCATTGCAATGACAGATATAGGACATTATATATCTTCCCATAGCCTGCAGAACTGTGTGGGAGAGAGTGTAGACTACAATGTGAACTATAGTCCATGCTCAATGCAAAGCCCCAGGTTGTGTTTATCAATTGCAATGAATGTGCCACACTAATGAAGGATGTTGTTTATGTAGGAGGGTGTGGGAGGTGTGGGGAGTGGGAATATGAGAATCCCTATATTTTTTGTGTAACATTTGTGTAATCTAAGTATCTTTAATAAATAAATGAATAAATAAATAAATAAATAAAGTGAATCTATATTAGGAAAAAAAATGTGTGTGTATATATATATATGTATGTATGTAGGTCCACCAGGATCCAAGATCTGGTTCTCAACTTTTACCATTCTTAAATTCCATTTTGCTCATGCTACCAGACTTGGATGAGGGGTGTAACCTTCCCTGAGACCGGTCCCTGCAGCATTTTACTCTTCCTTCTAGATTTTCCAGCTTTCTTTGTTAAACAACCGACACAGGAGGTAGCTAATGGCCAGTGTAGTGCTGGGAAATGTTTAAAAACTGGGTCTGAAAAAAAGTTTGCACATATATACGTATAATTTTTACTGACATAAGGGATGTGGAGGACACAATTTATAAATAATAATATATATACTCTTTATTGTAAAGTCCATATAACCAATTGATTCTCACAGAATGCTTTCATTGATTTTTTGCAGAATTCTTGTAGCCCTAGCCAAACCATGGCTGTAATTGATGAGTGAGTCTAGTTCTGACACAAATGCAGGTTGATATTTTTGCTTAAATTAATGGATAAGACAAAAGTGAAACAACAAAGGTGTAAGTCAGAGCTTCACTTGTCAATGAGGTAAAAGACTATTGAATGGGATCACAGTTTTTGAATCCTGGAAGAATATTTTTTCAAGTTTTTGTGCTATTTATTATGTAACAGCCACAGACATGGCACACTTTTATGTTTAATTTGTTTCAGTGTGTATCTAGGAAACCCAGGAGCAATGTTAGGGAACATTTGGCAATGTCTGGAAACCATTTTGGTTTGCACAATGGGGGAAGAAGTTCTACTGGAATCTAGTAGGTGGAGGCAAAAGACACCCCTCTCCACACACATAAAAAATTATTTAGTCCCAGGTAGAAAAAACCTGTATTATTAACATTTTCTCCATCATTTTTTGGTCTAGACAATAGACTAAATAAACCAAGCCCAGATTTGCAGTGTTTTCCAATTTCTATGGTGTAAATACTCCTATTTTGGCTGATTTCAAGCTGCCAGCGTGATGTTACCAAACATGGAATTGTTAAGAGATGTGTGGTAGCACACCATTAAGTGGTATTTCCACCCTAAAGATACAGTAGTTAAAAATAACCTCAAGAGCATAGATAACAGGATGATGCAGCAAGGTGAGTTCATAAATGATGGGTTCTCTATATCATTACCTTTATCTATAATATAGTTTGTTTAATTAAAGGTAAACTTATTTAATTTTCACTTATGGCTATATAGAACAACTGGCTCACAAAATTCTTGAAAATTTAACCACTGGCTTTTGAGGGTCAGTATGGACCAGGCTGGCTCCAGCATCCACTGGAATGGTTACCCATCACTCTCAAATTCCCATTTTGCATTTCCTGCATCTTGGGAAGATGGCCTCCAAGCCAATTTCAATTTTCTAGGGAAGGGACTCTGATTGGACCAGATGGGATCAGGTTTTTAAGACTGCTAATCATACAAAGCAGTCATATAAATAGGGCAGCATTCAAAGGGAGCCCATTCCCTTTCCTTTAGGGAATTCCCAGAGGAGGCTCCCCTGAGGATGGGCCGATACCCTAAGAAATGTCGACTGCAGTGCTGGGGACACATTTCTTCCGCCACTTCTGTTTCTCAAGACTCCATGTATTCTGCTCTTCTTACTTACCCATGTTTCCCCCAAAGATTCAAAATAGTGTATGAGATCAGTGGTTCCCACAGCAAGCTCTCTAGAGCAGCAGCCTCTGCCTTACATGAGTACTTGTTGGACATGCAGATTCTCAGACCTGCATCAAACCTACTGAAGGAGAAATTCTGGGGATGGGGCCCAGTGGTTTTTAACAAGCACACCAAGTCATTCTGAGGAATGCTGAAGTTGAGGGCCACTGTGTTAGATTATATGACTTTTTAAAGTTACGTTCTGGGAATATTTTATTATAGCTGCTGGATACTCCTAAGTCATATACATCTTATATAATTTAACTTTTCAGGATATATTACTTGATTCCCCAACTAACTGGTAGCCTCCTCAAGATAGAGACTATGTATATATATACATATTAATATATTTGGTTTAGGCCACAGAACCTAGTATAATACAGAGCTCATAGGATACATTTAAATAATGGATTTAATAATTATGACACTTTTCAAATATTCCTCTTTGTCTAATTCTTTGCTTTCTTTTAGTGGCATTATTTAAAATTTATCATATGTAATTTCTAATGTAGATATTCTAGAAAAATTTAAAAGAATTTCCATAGTAATGAAATAAAACAGAAAATGGCTGGCATCTGGATTTTGCCCCTAAATTATGGATTTCTGGATTTTTTGCAAATTATGGAATTTTTACCAAATTGTAGTATAAAGAAGAAAATAAAAATCACTGGTGGTTATAACTCTTAGATAACAACTTGATATTTTTGCATGTTTACTTTATATATATATATATATATGCTTTGCTTACAAAACAGAGACTATATGCTATATTTAGTTTTATTATTCTATTTTTCTACTAAACATTATATCATGAACATTCCCATATCATTGAATATATATACATACTTTAAAAGATTTATTTATTTATTTTCCTGCCCCCCATCGTTGTTTGTGCTCACCGTCTGATCGTTGTGTGTTTGTCTTCTTTTTTTAGGCGGCACTGGGAACTGAACCTGGGATCTCCCATGTGAGAGGGAAGTGCCCAATTGCTTGAGCCACCTCAGCTCCTTGCTTGTTGTCTCTCTTTGTGTTTTTCCTCCTTGTGTCTCTTCATTGTGTCATCTTATCACATCATCTTGTTCCGGCAGCTCGCCTGTCGCATCGGTTCACTGTCTTGATTGTCTTCTTTAGGAAGCACTGGGAACCCAATCCAGGACCTCCTATGGGGTATGCGGGCACCCAACTGCTTGAGCCACATCCATTTCCCTCATTGAATGTTTTTTGAAACATGGTTTCTAATGGTTCTATATTATTCAGTTGTATGTAAGAACTATAACTTATTTAGCTATTCTCCCACTTAGGATATTTGGGTTGTCTCCAGTATTTCACTTTTTAAATAACTATTGTGATGAAATGAGATGCCTGTTTTTAAAATGACTACATTCTCTGTTAGAGTCAGGATCGATTGGTTCTTTTGAGTGTTTCTAAAATCTCCTGGTCATCTTTTTCTCTCTTTTATATTGAAAAACTTGCTTATCTGCTTGTTTGCTCAATCACTCAACTTGTCACTCTTTGATCTCAGGCCTGTAGAATGAAGAATTTAGTGCATACATTTAGATAAACATCAAAATCATTGAACATTGAACATTGAATTTCTAGTCGTCAAGATGGCAGAGTGAGCCAATCTAGGATTCTGTCCCCCCACAGAAGCTTTAATCAACAAACAAGAGCCGGAAGAACCATCTTTCTCAAAGCTCCAGTAAAGAGTTAAAGGGTTACAGTAACAGTACAAATGCTAAATCAAGGAAAAAGAACTTAAAAAATGGTAGGATCTTATGATGCCATTCCCCATCCCCTCATCAGCTCAGTGCAGAGCTAGCGCCTTTTCCCAGTGTGAGTCCCTGGACTAGTTCTGGAAGAAGCAGAGTAACCCTTGTGCACATTTTTCTTTTTCTTTTCTCATTTCTTTCTTTCTTTCTTTTTTTTTGTTAGCTCCTGGCATTCATGGAAATCTCTGTCATAACGCTGGATGGAAACAAGGATACAAGCTTAAGAACAGACATATCAGTGTGTAAATATCAGATATAACATAGTAAAATAAAAAAATACCCAGGTTGAAACAAAAGATTGCAAAATATTCAAAGACTCAGGACTTCCAGGAAGATGGCAGACTAGAAAGACATGGGACTCTCTTCTTCTCCAGAAAAATAGCTAGAGGACAGGCTGAAACAGCCTGGAAAAAGATCTTCTAGGGTTTAGGATACCAGGTGAAGGCTGGACACCGCTCAGAAAAGAAAGGGAGATGCAATATTCTCGCTGTCCTGATTTTGTGATAATCAGGGTAGGCTAAATATTCCTATATTAGAAACCATGCATGTATCCCCAGAACTAATTTTTCTTCCTAGGTCTGGTTTTTGGAATGCTATTGATAAACTAAGCCTGATTTATTATATGACCATCCTGTATGGGAAAAGACTGTAACTTTGGGCATCTTTGGTCAACTTTAAGAGATACAGCAGGGGGACAGATGTGACTCAGGTGGTTGGGCGCCCATCTCCCGTATGGAGGGACCTAGATGCAAAAAAGTTATAAGAGATACAGAAGGCCATTATATATTAATAAAAGGGACAATCCACCAGGAAGTTATAACAGTCATAAATATCTATGCAACTAACCAGGGTGCCCCAAAATACTTGAGACAAACTCTGGCAAAACTGAAAGGGAGAAATAGACATCTCTACAATAATCGTTGGAGACTTCAACACCCCACTCACATCATTAGATAGAACAACCAGACAGAAGATCAACAAGGAAACAGAGAATTTGAACAATACGATAAATGAGTTAGGCCTAACAGATATATACGGAACACTGCATCCAAATTCAGTGGGTTATACATTCTTCTCAAGTGCCCATGGATCTTACTCCAGGATAGACCACATGTTAGGGCACAATACAGCTCTCAATAAATATAAAAAGATTGAAATTATACAAATCACCTTCTCAGATTATAATGGAAAGAAACTGGAAATCAATAATAGACAAGAAATAAGTAAATTCACAAATGCGTGGAGGCTGAACAGCACACTCCTAAATAATCGGTGAGTCAAAGAAGAAATTGCAAGTGAAATCAGTAAATATATTGAGACAAATGGAAACAAGAGCACAGCTTATCAAAATTTATGGGATACAGTAAAGGCAGTCTTGAGAGGGAAATTTATAGCCCTAAATACCTATATTAAAAAAGAAGAAACAGCTAAACACTAAGATTTAACTGACCAACTAGAGAAACTAGAAAAGGAACAGCAAACCAATCCAAAAGAAGCAGAAGGAAAGAAATAATGAAGATTAGAGCAGAAATAAATGAAATTGAGAAAAAAACAGTAGAGAAAATCAACAAAACCAAAAGCTGGTTCTTTGAGAAGATTAGTTAAATTGACAAACCACTAGCTAGACTAACAAAGAAAAAAAGAGAAAGTATGTAAATAAATACAATCAGAAATGAAAGGGGGGAAATTACAACTGACCCCACAGAAATAATAAGAACCATAAGAGGATATTATGAGAAATTGTATGCCAGCAAACTAGACAACCTACGTGAAATGGAAAATTCTTAGAAACGCACAACCAACCTACACTGATGCTACAAGAAATACAAGAACTGAACAAACCAATCACATTTAAAGAGATTCTGTCATCAAAAATCTCCCAGCAAAGAAAAGTCAAGGATGGGACGGCTTCGCAAGTGAATTCTACCAAACGTTTTGAAAAGAACTAACACCAATCCTGTTTAAACTCTTCCAAAAAATTGAAGAGGAGGGAAAATTACCCAACACATTTTATGAAGCCAACATCACCGTAATACCAAAGCCAGATAAAGATACTACAAGGAAAAAAAAATTACAAACCAATCTCTCTAATGAACATAGATGTAAAAATTCTCAACAAAATACTTGCCAGTAGAATCCAACAGCATATCAAAAGACTTAACACATCATGACCAAGTAGTATTTATTCCTGGTATGCAAGCCTGGTTCAACATAAGAAAAGCAATCAGTGAAAACACCACATTAACAAATTGAAGGAAAAAAAACACATGATAATCTCAATTGACGCAGAAAAGGCATTCGACAAAATCCAGCATCCTTTTTTGATAAAAAACACTTCAGAAGATAGGAATAGAAGGAAAATTCCTCAATCTGATAAAAGGCATATATGAAAAACCCACAGCCAACATCATACTCAATGGGGAAAGGTTGAAAGCTTTCCCTCTAAGATCGGGAACAAGACAAGGATGCCCACTTTCACCATTGTTATTCAATATTGTACTAGAAGTTCTAGCTAGAGCAATTAGACAAGAAAAAACAATTAAAGGCATCCAAATAGGAAAAGAGGAGGTAAAAACCTCACTGTTTGCAGATGACATGATCCTGTACTTAGAAAATTCTGAAGTATCCACGACAAAGCTACTTGAGCTAATAAATGTGTTCAGCAAAGTGGCAAGATAAAAAATCAACATGCAAAAATCAGTAATGTTTTTATACACTAGTACTGAAAAATCTGAGGAAGAAATCAGGGGAAAAATTCCATTTTCAATCACAACAAAAAGCTCAAATACCTAGGAATCAGTTTAACCAAAGTAGTACAGGACCTATATGCAGAAAACTACAAAACAATGCTAAAAGAAATTTTAAAAAGACCTAAACAAATGGAAAGACATTCTGTGTTCATGGACTGGAAGAATAAAAATAATGAAGATGTCAATCTTACCCAAACTTATTTACAAATTCAATGCAATACCAGTCATCAAAGTCCCAACAGCTTATTTTACAGAATTAGAAAAGGCAATTAGCAAATTCATTTGGAAAGGAAAGTGCACCCGAATAGCCAAAAGCATTCTAAAAAAGAAGAGCGATGTGGGAGGAATTTCACTGCCGGATCTTGAAACATATTACAAAGCTGCAGTGGTCAAAATAGCATGGTACTGGCATAAAAATAGACACATGTTCAGTGGAATAGAATTGAGAACCCAGAAATAAACCCTCACCTATACAGTCAATTCGTTTTTAACAAACCTACCATGTTAATGTTAGTCTTTTCAACAAATGGTGCTTGGAGAACTGGACATCTATAACCAAAAGAATGAAAGAGGACCCCTATCTCACTCCCTATATAAGAATCAACTCAAAATGTATCAAAGACCTAAATATAAAAGCCATGACCATAAAACTACTAGGAAAAAATGTAGGGAAACATCTTCAAGACCTTGTAGTAGGTGGTGGTTTCTTGGACCTTACACCCAAAGCATGTACAACAAAAGAAAAAATAGATAAATGGGACCTCCTCAAAATTAAACACTTTTGCAGCTCACAGAACTTTGTCAAAAAGGTGAAAAGGCAGCCAACTCAATGGGAAAAAATATTTGGAAATCACACGTCCCATAAGGGTTTAATAGCCAGGATATATAAAGAGATGTTACAACTCAACAATAAAAAGACAAACGACCCAATTAAAAAGTGGGCAAGGGAAGCAGCTGTGGCTCAATTGGTTGGGCTCCTGTTTACCACATGGGAGGCCCCGGGTTCGATTTCCGGGGCCTCCTGGTGAAGGCATGCCGGAGCTGCCGGCCTGCACGGCACGGTGAGCTGGCACACCAAGATGACACAACAAAGGAAGACAAGCAGACACAGAAAAACACAAAGCAAATGGACACACAGAGCACAAGCAACAAGGTGGGGAGGATAAATAAAATAAAAATAAATCTTTAAAAAAAAAAAAGTGGGCAAAAGACTTGAATAGGATTTCTCCAAAGAAGAAATACAAATGGCAAGAAAACACATGACGAAATGCTCAACATCACTCATGATTAGGGAAATGCAAATCAAAACTACAATGAGATATCATTTCACACCTATCAGAATGGCCACTATTAAAAAGACAGAGAACTACAAGTGTTGGAGAGGATGTGGAGAGATAGGAACACTTCTTCACTGTTGGTGGGAATGCAGAATGGTACAACCACTATGGAGGACTGTTTGGCAG
>JAQZBX010006686.1:0-26982 GCA_029593785.1 Cabassous unicinctus | reverse complement strand
TGACTTGCCACATGACCCTGCAATATCACTACTGGGTATATACCCAGAAGAACTGAGAGTAGTGACACGAATAGACATCTGCACACTGATGTTCATAGCAGTATTAGTCACGATTGCCAAAAGCTGGAAACAACCCAGGTGTCCATCAACAGATGAATGGATAAACAAACTGCAGTGTATTTACACGATGGAATATTATGCAGGTGTAAGAAGAAATGAAGTAGTAAAGCATATGACAACATGGATGAACCTAGAGGACATTATGTTGAGTGAAGCAAACGAGACACAAAAGGACAAATACTGTATGATTGTGTTACTGTAAACCAAATATATTGTGTAACTTATTGTATGATTAAAATTTTTTTATATGTATCCAGTACATTTAACTGAGAAATGTATGTTTTTATTCAACTGTGTTTTCTTTTTAGTTTTTAATTGTTTATATTTTCAATTATTAAATGTACAAAACAAATTTTAAAAAGAAAAGAAGAAAGGAGAGGACATTCCCCTGTGATGGGAAAGCCAAGGAACCCCAAGAATCAGTGGTAGCCAGCATTGGAACACTACCGTTCTTTGGCGAGAAAACAAGCCTTGCTGGTATCTTGAGGTTGGACTTCTGGCCTTTGAAATCATAAGCCAATACATGCTCCGTGTTTGTATTAGTCAGCCAAAGGGGTGCTGATGCAAATTACCAGAAATCTGTTGGCATTTATAAAAGAATATTTATTTGGAGTAGAAGCTTACAGTTACCATGCCATAAAGCGTGAGTTACTTCCCTCACCAAAGTCTATGGCCACGTGTTGGAGCAAGATGGCTGCTGATGTCTGCCAGGGTTCAGGCCTCCTGGATTCCTCTCTTCCCGGGGCTTGTCTCTCTCCAGGTTTAGGCTTGCTTCTCTCCACAAGGCCAGCTGTAGACTATCAGGCAAATGGCTTGTCTATTCCTGGGGACTTCTCTCCTTCCTCATGACCAAGCTCCTCTGTATGCTTGCTTCCCTGGGCTCCAGCATTAAAACTCCAACATCAAAAACTCCAACTCAAACTGCAACTCTGTCCTTTGCCATGTCTTTTACTTTTGATTCCCCACCCACCAAGAGGCAGGGCTCAATACCCTACTGACATGGCCCAATCAAAGCCCTAATCATAACTTAATCATGCCCAGATGAACAGATCAGTTTACAAGCATAATCCAATATCTGTTTTTGAAATTCATAACTATATCAAACTGTCAAACTGCTACAGTGGTTAAGCAGAAAAAAAAAAAAAGACTCAGGAAAGGATGGCTTATGCACTGGAACAGGATAAAGAATTAAAAACCATCAATGAGGAAGAACAAACTTGTACATACCAGACAAAGACTTTTAAAAAATGGTCCTATATATGCTCAAAGAACTAAAGGACAAAGAACTAAATGAAATCAGAAAAACAATAGATGTGCACAAAGGGAATGTCAATAAAGGGATAGAAGTCATAAAAAGGAAGCAAACTGAGCCAAAAGTCACAGAAATAAGCAAATCTCTGGTGAGTCTCAAGAGCAGATTGGAACTGGCAGAAGAATGAAGCAACCAATGAACTTGAAGACAAGACAATTGAAATGATTCAGTCTCAGGTATCAGAAAGAAAAAGAATAAAGAAAAGTGAACAGAGTCTTAGAGATCTGTGGTACAAAATCAAGTGTACAAATATATGTATTGTTGGAGTCCCAGAAGGAGTGGAAAGAGGCATATGGAATGTTTGAAGAAATAGTGGTTGAAAACTTCCCACATTTAATGAAAGACATGAATATGCATATCCAAGAAGCTCAATGAACTCAAACTATATAAGCCTAAATAGACCCACACCAAGATTGACAATTGATAAACTGTTGATTGCCAAAGTTAAAGAGAGAATTCTAAAAGATTCAAGGAAGAAGCAATGTGTCATGTACAAGGGAGCCTCAGTAAGTTCAAGTGCTAATTTCTCATGGGAAACCATGAAGGCAAGAAGACTGTGTGATGACATATTTAGAGTGGTGAAAGCAAAAAATTGCCAACTAAGAATTCTGTATCTGGCAAAACTGAGAGGGAGGAATTAAGACATTCCCAGATGAACAAAAGCTTAGAGACTTTGTCACTATTTGACTGGCCTTACAAGAAATGCTAAAAGGAGTTCTGCAGGTTGAAAGGAAAGGACACTAGACAATAAATATCAGAAGCCATATGAAGAAATAAAGGTCTCCAGTAAAGGTCATGACTTGGGTAAATATAAATGCCAGTACTATTGTATTTTTGGTTTGTAACCCTACTTTTTACTTACAGGATCTAAAATGCAAATGCATAAAAAGTAATGATAAATCAATGGTTTTGGACTTCTAATGTTCATGAATTCATAAAGATGGGGGCATAGGGACATAGGAACATAGTGTGTATATGCTATTGAAATTAAATTGGTATCAAGCCAAGAGAAATTGTTTTACAGATTTAAGATATTAAATTTAAGCCCCATGGTAACCACAAAGAAAATATTGGAAAAATATGCACAAAAAAGAAATGAGAAGAGATTTTAAAAGGTTTACTCCAAAAATAGGCAAAGGGCTTGAATAGACGTACAGTTATCCCTTCCACATCATGACTTTCTCCATCATGGTTTTGATATACTGTGGGTCTGCATAAGAAATTAAATGGGAATTTTGGGGAGTTTTGCTGAAGCCACAGATGGCACATGAATGCCAGCAGATGACACAGAAAAGGTTTAGAAACTCAGAAATGCATAAAATATATGTATAGTATTGTTTAATATTAATATATTTTATCTTTTAAACACCATAAACGTATCCAAATTTTACAATAAGGTACTGTAAACACCCCATAAAAGAAAAAGAAAAAAATTCAGACTTCTTCTCTGGTATGAAGGGAGGGCCAAAACATTTTGCACAGATTTTTCAGATTGTGGGGGTGCTGCATCCCTAAGCCCCGTGATGTGGAAGGGTTAACTGTATTTCCAAAGAAGATATATAAATGGCCAATAAGTACATGATAAGATGCTCAACATCATTAGCCATTAGGGAAATGCAAATCAAAACCACAATGAGACACCACCTCACACCCACTAGTATGTCTATTATTTTTTAAATTGAGATGCCATGGGTAGAATTAAAATGGAGGCTACCGGCCTCTTTCCTACTTGGCCAGGTTCAAACCTTAGCTGTTCTTAGGACTGGACTTTAGCCAGTCAAATTTACTATCAGTACCTGAAATCGGTGCCCAACCATCTCTTTCTCCCCTCTTTTTGGGTGATGGAGCTTCCAACTCCAGCCAGGGATTAGCTCCTGAGGTGGCTTGTGCCGCCAGTGGGTGATGAGCACAAGCATCCATGGTGTGGAGTGCTCTATTCATGAATCTTCTCTGCAGATGGGCAATTTTCTCCTTCCATTCTCCCAAGGATGTTTCAGGATGTTCTTCTGGTCTCCTGGGCCTCCCAATCAGGCAGCTGTGATTTGCAGATGACATGATCCTATATATAGAAAGTCCCAAAAAATCTACCACGATGCTACTAGAGCTAATAAAGCAGTTCAGCGAAGTGGCAGGATACAAGATCAACACACAAAAATCAGTAGTGTTTCTATACACTAGTAATGAGTAATCTGAGGAGGATATCAGGAAAAACTTCCATTTACAATAGCATCTAAAAGAATCAAATATCTAGGAATAATTTTAACCAAGGATGTAAAGGACCTGTACACAGAAAACTACAAAACATTGCTTAAGGAATTTAAAGAAGACTTAAATAAATGGAAGGATATTCCATGTTCATGGATTGGAAGAAAATATTGTCAAGCTGTCAAGTCTCCCCAAATTGATTTACAGATTCAGCACCATCCCAAACAAAATTCCAATGCCTACTTTGCAGAAATGGGAAAGCCAATCATTAAATTTATTTGGAAGGGTAAGGGGCTCCAAATAGGCAAACACATCTTGAAGAAGAAGAATGATGTTGGACAACTCACACTTACTGACTTGAAAGCATATTAGAAAGCTACAGTGGTCAAAACAGCATGGACCTGGCATAAAGATAGATAAATTGAAAAATGGAGTTGAATTGAGAGTTCAGATATAGACCCTCACATCTGTTGTCAATTGATATGGATGCTAAATCCACTCAACTGGGACAGAATGGTCTCTTCAACAAATAGTGCTGGGAAAAGGATATCCATATCTGAAAGAATCAAAGAGGACACCTACCTCATATCTTATACAAAAATTAACTCAAAATGGAGTTAAACATAGACCTATACATAGGAGCCAAGAGCATACAAATCTTAGAAGAAAATGTAGGGAAGCATCTTTAAGATCTTGTGGTAGGCAATGGTTTCTTAGACTTTACACCCAATGCATAAGCAACGAAAGGACAAACAGATAAATGGGACCTCCTCAAAATTAAAAAAAAAAATGTATGCTTCAAAGGACTTTGTCAAGAAAGTGAAAAGGCAGCCTACTCAATGGGAAAAAATATACCACATAGCTGATAAAGGTTTCCTACCCAGATTATGTAAAGAAATCCTACAGCTTCACAACAAAAATACAACTCAATTTAAAAATGGGAAAAAGACTTGAATAGATATTTCTCCAAAGAGGAAATACGAATGGCTAAAAAGCACATGAAAAGATACAAAACATCACTAGCCATAAGGGAAATGCAGATCAAAACCACAATGAGACATCATTTCACACCTACTAGAATGGCCACTATTTTTAAAAGTGACAGAAAAACTGCAACTATTGGGAGAGGATGTGGAGAAAGAGGAACACTCATTCGTTGCAGGTAGAAATGTAAAATGGTGCAGCTGCTGTGGAAGACAGTTTGGCGGTTCCTCAGAAAGCTAAGTAATAGAATTGCTATATGATCTGAAAGCAGGCATGCAAAAAGACATTTGCACGCCAATGTTCATAGCGGCATATTCACAGTTGCCAAAATCAGAAGCAACCCAGTGTCTATCAATCGACGAATGAATAAACAAAATGTGTTATATACATACGATGGAATATTATTAAGCTTTAAGAAGGAATGAAGTCCTGATGCATGAGACAACATGGATGAAACTTGAGGACACTGTGGAGTGAAATAAGCCAGACCCCAAAGGACAAAGTTTGTATGACAATGAACTAAGTATAATAAGTCAACTCATAGAGTTAGAATCTAGAATATAGGTTACCAAGAGATAGAATGGGAGTAGAGAAGGGGGAGTTAATGCTTAATTTGTGCAGAATTTTTATTTCGGTTGCTTGCAAATGTTTGGAAATGGATAGAGGTGACGGTAGCACATTACTGTGAGTGTAAGTAGCAGTGCTGAATTATGCGAATGAATGTGGTTGAAAGGGGAAGTTTTGGGTTGTATATGTTACTAGAAGGAAAGCTAGCGGATGAAACATGGGATGGTATAACCATGGACGATGACTGTGATGGATGATGACTGTAATGGATGATGACTATGGTGAATAGTACAAATATAAGAATGTTCTTTCATAAACTATAACAAATGTATGTCACTATTACAAGGTGTTAATAATAGGTGGTATATGGGGAGAAAACACCTAATGCAAGCTAGAGATGATAGTAATATTTTAATATTCTTTTATCAACTGAAACAAAGGTACCACATCAATGCAGTGTCAACAATAGGAGGGTATATGGGAATATTGTATTTTTTACATGACTTTTATGTAGACCTACAACTTCTCTAATAAAAAATTACAATAATTAAAAAAAAAACGTTTGTAAGTCTGGGGAAGGGTAGAGGGATTGAGAGGTGATTGCTAAGGGGTATGGAGGTTTTCTTTTTGGAGTTATGAAATTGTTCTAAAATGTTTTGTGGTAATGAATGCACAACTCTGTGATTATACTAAAAGCCATTGATTATATACTTTGGGTACGTTGTATGGCATGTGAATATATCTCAAAAAAACTGCTTAAAAATAAATAATAAATGTGCAAGAATAGCCAGAATTATCAGCTATGTAAGGCAGGGGAAGCACAGAGAGATTGAGAGGTGAAGAATTTTCTTGTTTGTCTGTTTTTTGTTTATTATTATTATTATTATTGAAATAATGAAAATATTCTAATAATGATTGAAGTGATGAATGCACAACTATGTGATTATACCAAATACCATTGATGGTACATTTTGGAGGAATTTTATGCTTTATTAGTATGTATCAATAAAATTGATTTGTTAAAAAATTATGCTAAGTGAAAGAAAACTAGACAGAAAGTATTACATATGGTATGATTCCATTTGTATAAAATGTAAATATAAATAAATCTATAGAGACAGAATTAGATTAGCGGTTATACAGGGCTGGGGAGGATAGAGGGATTGAAAGGTGATTGCTAAGGGGTATGGGATTTTTCCTTTTGGAGCAATGAAAATGTTCTAAAATTGATTGTGCTGAATGCACAACTCTGTGATTATACTGAAAGCCATTGACAGTACACCTTGGATGGATTATATGGTATGTAGATATATCTCAATAAAACTGCTTAAAAAAATTGAAAGTAACAAGTGCTGACAAGGATGTAGAGAAATGAGAACCTTAGTACATTCATTGTTGATGGGAGTGTAAAATGGTGCAGCTACTGTGGAAAACGGTTTGGCGATTCCTCAGAAAGGTAAACTTAGGACTACCATATAACCCAACAATTCCATTTCTAAGTATATACCTCAAAGAATTGAAAGCAGGGACTAAAGTTGATATTTATATACCAATGTTCATAGCAGCATTATTCGCAACAGCTAAAAGGTAGAAGCAACCCAAGGCTCTCCCAGGAGATGAATATATATAAACACACACAACGGAATATTATTGAGCTTAATAAGGAATGAAGTTCTCATACATGCTACTACCTGGGTGAATTTTGAAAACATCATGTTGGGTGAAATAAGTCAGACACAAAGAGACAGTGTATGATCCCACTAATATGAAATAGGTAGACTATGCAATTAATAAAGACAGGAAGTAGAATGCAGGTTACCAGGGTAGGGGAGGAGGAGAAAGGGGAGTAAATCATAATGAGTGTAGGATTTCTGTTTTGGGTGATGGGAAAATTCTGGTAACGGATGGTGGTGAGGGAGCACAACAGTATGTGGTACTGAACCCCACTGAATCATATGCTGAGAGTGGTTGTAATGGCAAAGTTCATGTTGCTCATATGTTTCCCTCGTTTGAGAGAGAGAGAGAGAGAGAGAGAGAGAAAGAGAAAGTTTTTAAAGAGGCAATAACAATTTGAGACAATACATGATCCTGAGCTGGGTCTGATACTGGAGGATAAAATGCCCCAAAGACATAACTGAGCTATATGGAAAAATTACAATATAGACTGTAGGCTTTATATCAATGTTTAAGTTCTTAAACTTGATAACTGTACTTAAGGTGGTTACATAAGTGAATATCCTTGTTTGTAAGATATGTACATGGAAGCATTAAATGTTCAAGGAGCATGATGTATACAACTTTCAAATGTTTAGAAAATAGATAAATAGATGAATAGATAGAATGATCTATTCATCTGTCTATTCAGTTGGAGGATCTGGGTATTGGGGGAAGCGTTTGTTGGAGCTCTCTGTATGGGTTTTGTATTATTTTTGCAACTGTCAGGTAAGTTTAAAATTATTTAAATTAAAAAAAAGGGGGATTTTGCAGATGTGATTAAGGTTAAGGGCCTTGAGCAGGGGAGATAATCCTGGGTTACCATGGTGGGCACAATCTAATCACATGGGTCCTTAAAATCAGAGACCCTTTCCTGACTATGGTCAAAGAGGGAGACATGACTGCAGAAGAATGGTCAGAGACATGCTGTTTCCACTTTTGAAGATGACCACTAGTCAAGGAATGTGGGCAGCCTCAAGAAGCTGGAAAAGATAATGAACAGATTCTTCCCCAGAATCTCCAGAAAGGAAAGCATTTCTGCTGACATCTTGATTTTAGCCCAGTGAGACTGGTGTCAGACTCATATCCTACAAAAATTTAAGAGGCATCTGTTTATGCTAGCTAGTTTCTCTCTGGTTTACTTGACTGCCCTACCTGGCCAGCTTCCCTTTGTGTTCTCTATAAACTTTCATGACTGTTACACTCATCTGTGTCAAGCCTTGAGATGTTTTGTGTCATAATCTCCAAAGCCTAAATCAGGAAAATGCCAATAAATTTTTTTGTGCTTGTTGAATTATAAGTGACTGCAAAGAGATATCAGTGCAAGACTGATACCATTTTTAGTTCAACAACATTTTTTTTGAATAAAATATTTTAATCTTTCAAAAGCCCTGAAAATTATCAAAGCATCTGAGGTCATACAGTGAATTAACTTCCTATGTTTATTCATTTCTGGCAAGATCAGATATCTTTTAGATACACACACAAACAACAAAGCTTCCTAAGTTGAGATGAACAATTCTCATCTTTTATTTTGACAACCTATCTTACTAATTATCATTTGAACTGTTTGATTATTTTT
Organism: Cabassous unicinctus; assembly: GCA_029593785.1. Classification (NCBI taxonomy): domain Eukaryota; kingdom Metazoa; phylum Chordata; class Mammalia; order Cingulata; family Chlamyphoridae; genus Cabassous; species Cabassous unicinctus. The sequence continues at coordinate 18,499 of JAQZBX010006686.1, read as the reverse complement.
TTGTTGTTTTGAGTGGGAAAAATAACATGTCATTTTTGCTGTATTATGGTTTAATGAGAATTTTTGAAAAGCTTCAATGACATAGAACTAAAAATAAATGTATTGCAAACACTTTTTAAAACAAATAAATTTTATTGATGCATATTAATAAAACATACAATTCATCCAATGTGTACAATCAATGGTATTTGGTATAATCACATAGTTGTGCATTCATCACTTCAATCATTATTAGAGCATTTTCATTAGTTCAATAATAATAATAAACAAAAAACCTAACAAACAAGAAAATTCTTCACCTCTCAATCTCTCTTTGTTTCCCCTGCCGTACATAGCTGCTATTTCTGGCTATTCTGCAAATACTTTTTAGGGTCTTATTTTCTTTTAAGTCTCTGGTATGATTTTTCTCCTTTAATTTTTCTTCTAGGGTTGGTTTTTTTACACAAAAAGAATTTCTAATTACATTTTTTCCAATCATTTCGTTGAAAGTCTTGATTGCTCAGCACACGAAGAGAGAATTAGCTTGAGGTAAATATTCAATTATCACCAAGATAGGCAAGCAATCTAGAACTGAGGGGGTAAAAACAAATTTGCTTCCAAAAATGGGTTAAACCTATGTGCTTGTTTGACTATTCAGGAAATTTGAAAAGGTTAGCAAAGAACACTTCCCTTTAATCTACTTAGGAGCTAGTTTTATTATTCAGGTTTTACTAACTCTTTAATACATAATTACTTTTGGCAAACAAGTAACTTCAGGAGCCCTGTTACGAATTTCTGGTATAGTAAGTAAGGATCTCACCTTAATTAACCTAATCGAGGTGTTCAACAAGGAGGTTTTTGAACCCCAGCAAAGTCAAGCAGGTACAACAAACTATCATGAAAAAGTACAGCATGCCAAGTGAAATAAGGCAGACACAAAAGGACAAATAATTGTGTGATTCCACATATATGAAAAATCTCAAATAGGCAAATTCATAGAGAGAGAAAGTAGTTTAGAGGTTCCCAGGGGCTGAGAGCAGGAGGACTAGAGTATTGCTTGAATGGGTGCAGAGTTTCTGTTTGGGATGACGGACGACTAAGTTTTAGTAATAGATGGTGGTGATGGTAGCACAATACTGTGAATGTAATTCATACCACTGAACTGTACACTTAAAATGATTAAATGGTAAACTTTGTTATAGATGTTACTACAATAATTTTTTAAAAAGCATCATGTGGACCGCAAAAAGACTCAAAAGACTGAGTTTCAAGCCTCCATTTGTACAACTTCCAGTGGAAACCACAGGCACTGCCGGAGGGCGCCACCAGGGGGAGCCAACGCACAGCAGCTCCGTCAGCGCCAAACGCCATGGGGCGCTCTGGCTCCGGCTCTCGCTCACTCTGACTTCCGCCGGAAGCGGTCGTATTGGTTGTTGTCTTCGGGTGTTGGTGTGGTGGGTGGGGGGGCGTCCGCCTCAACTCCGTCGGTGGCATTCGGAGAGGAGCGGTGAAATGGACGTCCTCAAATCGGAAATCCTCCGGAAGCGGCAGCTGGTGGAGGATAGGAACCTGCTGGCGGTGAGGATGGGTCTGGCCTTGGGGGAGGAGGTCGGGGTTGAGGGGCTGCGGGTGGGTGTGATTGTACTGAAAGGCTTCGGGCCGCTGCGGCTGAGTGAGCCCCACCACGTCCCTGGAGCGGCCCTCGGTTCATCCCGACTCCTTACTGGGGAGCCGTAGGTTGTGGAGGAGTGGAAATGCCAGGAAAACCCAAGGTTTTGGCAACTTCCCACGTAATTGGCCCTTATTCCCTTCGCGCGACCCCATTCCCATCTGTCCTTGTTCTTCTGATTCCGGACTTGCCCAGATCATGCTGGTCGTTCATTTCTATCGTTTTTTTCTAAGAGTTTGTGCTCAACTGGAACATAGAAAAAGGGGAATCTCATGACTACTTTTGAAAGTGTGATTCCTTCCTACTAGTAAAACCCAATCTTTTTAATAGTCCCTCTTTCCACTTCTTTTCCCCATACGCACATACCCAAAGTTCTTACACTGCTTTAGCTGACTGCAAGTTTTGGGACGGCAAGCTCTAGAGGAGTTTTCTGGTTCCGTCTTTTAAGCTGCCACTTGATAGATTGGCTCCAACGTATAGGTAAGCTCTTCGCCGATGGGAAGGCTCAGAATGTTATAGAGATATTAAAATAGAGGGAAAGGAATTGTGATTTAGGGACTTCCTAAGTTGATCTCCATTACTTTAGTTCATAGCAATAACGTAGATAAACCGGTTTTCAAAGTATTTGGTTTCGGAATCCCTTTACATTCTTGAAAATTAAGGATCCCAGAGAGCTTTTGTTGATGTGTTTTACTTGTTGATATTTATTGTATAGAAATTGAAACTGAGAAATTAAGAAAATATATCAACTCATTGGCCATTTGGAAAATATTGGTTCTTTTGGGTTATACAGATCTTCCAAATGTGGACACATTTTATTATGCCGCATATTAAAAAAAAGCACATGGTTTAATAATACCGCTGATGTCATGACAAAGGTCTTTAAATATTGAGAAACCCTCAAGCTCATGGTGGTAGTTATAAGTTTTCCACAATTTTAATTTTCACTTGAAAGCTGAAATTTTATCATAGGCAACAAAAAGTGTTAGTTGTTTCTGTAAAGTGACAGGGTTACTTGGTTCATTTTAGAAAAATTACCTGCCAGATACTCAAGCAGGTACAACAGGGGAGCTGATTACATAGAATGTTATTTAGTAGACACGGGGTAAGAAGCATGCCTAAATCTGTAATTTAGTAGTTTTACCTCTACCTCGGGGACCTTTTTCTTTTGGTGAGTGATTTGGGAGCATTTTAAAAGACCAATCTAGGTTTTGGAATCAATAGTTGAAGTAAAGAAAGGTGAGTATGTTTAAGAGAGAAAATTGGATTATGAAGTACTTAGCACACCCCTCAGGGTCTACATCATGCACATTTGCATGGAAATGGAGCAATCTTAAAAAAATATCAGTTTTTGAAAATGACATTGTTTCTTCATAATTAAAAAAAATTTTTAAAGCATGTGTACATTTTTCCTGGGGTATATTTTCATTGTTTTATTTGGCAGTTGGTTTAAGAACTCACATAATCTGGGCAAGAAGATAAGATTGATTTCCCCAATTACAGAGCAGTTCAAACCAACAAAGCGTGTACATGCAATGGAGATTAGAATGCTGAAATTCATAGTTTCTAGTCATTATACTAAATGCTTCATATCTATTATCTCATTTAATCTGTACAACAATCTCAGAGATACCGTTATTCTTATTTACAGATGGGGAAACTGAGGCTCAGAGAAGTTACTTGACTTACAGACTCACACAGCTGGCATGAGATAAAACCCAGATTTGAAACCCAGTCTGTCCTACCTCAAAGCCTTCTTTCTTAACCAGTACACATAGAAGAGGTCTTATTTATATTCACCTTATGAACATAGAAATACTTTTTTTTTTTTTAATGAAATACCGGGGATTGAACCCGGGACTTCGCACATGTGAGGTGCGTGCTCAACTATTGAGCTACACCCACTCCTGAAAATAGAAATACTTTTGATAGGTCTAATCTAAGAATGAAAGCATTTGAAAATTAGATTAATGGATGTGCTTTGTGTTTTTCATAGCAATGGATTGTGCTCATTGGAGCTTCACAACAACTTTGGTGCATGGGGCAAGTGTTACTGTGCTGTTTTCATGGATGTCAACGTTGAGGCTTAGAAGGTTACATGATTTTGTCATGGTCCTGTGGCCAGCCAGGATATATCTCAAGTCTCCCAGACCCTAGTGTAAGAGAACTGTGTATAACTAGACATCTTTTCATATTGTATGCAAAAGACAAGCTTTTGTTTGCAGTGATGCAATTTTACATATAACCAGTTGCCTTTATAGGTTTTATTTTTTTGCACCATGGTGTATATATCAAAGTAACTTTCAAACTTTTTTTCACTGCCCCTCCACAGTAAGAACTACATTTTTATATTTTTGATTCGAGACACACACATATATATACATATTATGTATATATATAAAGTGTCATGAAACAATTCTTACCTTAAGTACGTGTGATTCTGTCAGATGTTTTATTCTGTTTTAGTCTGTCCTGTTTCGTTTTTTAAAAATACTGGTCAAGGATCAGTAAAGCGTTTTCATTTACTCTATGATACACACTTGTCTACATGTTATCACTGTTCCAGAAGAGCCGCCTCATCTTGGGCATTTCAACTCGTGTCCCAGCTTTTTATCATTAATCTGCAATAGTTGAAAGAGTACCTGGCTTGAAGTGCCCCAATGTCAGACTGGAGAAGCTACTAAAATATCCTTCTATCCTCTGTCCTAAAGTGCTCTGCAAAGTGTTCCTATGCTGAGGGAAATACTGTTTCTGCATTGTTAGAATACCAATGCTTTGTAGCCCTGGTATTGGTGAACCTTCGCTTAACATAAAGCCTCATTGATGAGCTCCAGAACTGCTTGAGGAACTTAATGGGGAGTTGTTAGCAGTTTTACCAGTTGTAATTACGAGCTGGGCTTTGTGTAGAATTTTAGCTTTCTTTTTTTCCCCCAGTATTTATTGAAGTTTTCTATATGCAAGGTACTATACTATGCCACAGATGATTTTTAAAAAAAGAAATCATGCTTGATCCTTGCCTTCAAGGAATTTGCATTCTCTTTTACAGAGAAAATAGAAGCCAGCAGGCAAGAAACTCTTCACACTTTTTTCCAGTTAAAAAGGATAAGGTATCCATTGTCTCCTGGGTTAAACCTTCCACCTATATGTTGGATCCAGTCCATCTTCATTGGCATTATCGGGAACCTAGGTATCGTTCATCCCTTTACTTCCATGTATCTTCAGTTTTTCTACCGGCTTATCCCCATCAGCACTGAAACATGCAGGCGTCTCTCCCATCTTTAAAAAGATACTGTTTTCAGGAACTGTTCTCTTTGAAGCTTCTTAAGATAAATTCTCATTCTTACGCACTCCTTCACTGCTGCAGTCTGGCTTCTGCCTCTTCATTGTACTGAGCTTGCTCTCCTCAGGGACACCCCCAGCTCCATATTTCCTTGACTGGCCCCACTGTCTTCGTGCATCCCTTGGCATTTCCTACCCCACTGCCTCCTGGTTTTCCTTTGTGTTTCTCAGCCTGCTTAATCTTTGTCTCCCTCAAGGCTTCTCTTCCTTTTTTTCTCTCCCTTAAATCTTGGTTTTCTTTAAAGTTCAGGCCTAGGCCATTTTCTCTTCACACTAAACATTCTCTTTTATGAATCCCATATTCACTTCTAGACTTCAGTTGTCATCTATATCAGGAGTACTTAATGGAACCTTTGGATGGACTTCAGTATGTCCATCAACTCCTTGAAATTTTAGATAAAGTTTAGCATTTATGTCTCCAGATAAGGTTAAGAACACTAATTTCTATGCTGCTGACCCCCAGTATCTGTGTCTGTTGTCCCCTAGCACTCTATTTGAGCTATACTGAACCTTTTTCATTTTTTCAGTTCTGTGAGCGTGTCCATCCCTTCACTTAGAACTTTCACACTTGTCCATCCCTTTTCTTGGAACAATCTTCTGTAATCCTCTCCAACTCCTCTCTTAGTCGTCAGTGAGGAGCCTGTGAAAGTTTTTTAAGCATAGTGAAAAAGCAGTCTTTAGGGAATTTGTAGACATATTGAGACTATATTTTGACATCTTCTGCAAAGTTTTTTCTCAACATTTTACTATGAAAATTTTCAAACATACAGAATAGTTGAAAGATTGTACAGTAACACACACCACCTAAATTCTACAATTAAACCTGCAATTAACATTTTACTCTAATTGTTTTATCATATAACTATGCATCTATCTGGCATTCTGTCCATTCATCAGTCCATCTTTTTTTATGTACTTCAAAGTAAATTGCAGATATCAGTTCACGTTATTCCTAATCCATTTAGCATTGTATATCATTAACGAGTTGACTTTGGTTATACTTCTTACATGTAAAAAAAAGCACAAATTGTATCATTCAAAGAGTTTTGACAAATGCGGATACCTATATAACCCAGCCTGTATCAAGATACGGAATATTACTCTCAGCTCACCTTCCCTGTCAATCCCTGCCCCTACTACTCCCAGAAGCACTCACTGTTCTGATTTCTTTACACCAGAGATTAGTTTAGCCTATTCTAGAACTTTGCATAAATGAGACCATACATTATGTACACTTTCTGTCCCGTTTCATTTACTCAACATGCTTTTTTTTTAATTCTAAGGAGGCATTGAACCTGGGACCTCATACATACGAAGCATGTGCCCAACCACTGAGCTGCACCTACTCCACCTCAACATGCTTTTGAGTTTTATTCATGTTGTCTTTACGTATCAGTTGTTCATTCCTTTTTATTGCTGAGTAGTAGTCCATTGTAAGAATATACCCAGTTTGTTTTCCATTCTCCTGGTGATGGACACCTGGGCTGTTCCCAGGATTTGGCTATTATGAATAAAACTGTGAACCTTCTTGTACAAATCTTACAAATTTTCATTTCTCTTAACATGCATAGGAATGGAATTGTTAGGTTACAGGCCATTTCCTCTTTGGAAATATGTCTGTTGAAGTCCTTTGCCCATTTTTGAATTAGGTTGTCTTTTTGTTGTTGCATTGTAAAAGTTCTTTATATATTCTGGGTATAGAGGCCTTATCATATATATGGTTTGCAACTATTTTCTTCCATTCTGGAGGTTGTCTTTTCCCTTTCTTGATAATGTCCTTTGAAGCATAAAAGTTTTAAATTTTGATCTTATCTATTCATTCTTCTGTTGCTGGTGGTTTTGGTGTTATATCCAAGAATCCATTGCCAAATCCCAAGTCATGAAGATTTTCCCCTGTATGTTTAGGTCTTTGATCCATTTTGAGCTAATTTTGGTCTATGGTGTAAAGTCATTGTTTTCTTTGATTTTTCAGAATCACTCTCTTTTCTCTCCTTGGATTTGGATAACATTAATAATGATAATTCCATAAGCCCCTGCTCATTTATTTCTTCAGTTGTTTAGATTCAGTGATTTCTATTCAAACTCACTGATTCTTTCCTCTGTCTTTTTATTCTGCTGTTAAGCCTACCCATTGAGTATTTTATTTCTGCTATTGTATTTCTGAGTTCTAAAATTTTATTTAATTCTTCTTTGTAGCTTCTATTTGTTTACTGAGATGTTTTGTTTATTTCATTTGTTTCACACGTCCATAATTGCTTGTTGAAGCATTTTAATGATGGCTGCTTTAAAATTCTCGTCAGATAATTCTTTTTTTTTTAAATACTTTATTTTGAAATAATTTCAAACTTACAGAATCATGCAAAATATTGTTTTTTGATGCTTCTTAATTAAAAAAAAAAATTTTAAGTGTATTTTTATTAGAGATGTTGTGAACTTACAAAACAATCATGCACATGTGTGGAATTCCCATACAACAGTCTGCCACCAACATACTAAATTGTTGTGGAACATTTGTTACAGATTATGAGGAGAAGGGTTTCCTCTTCCTTTTTATTTTATTTTATTTTTTTTTTATGGCGGTACTGGGGATTGAACCTAGGACCTGGTACATGGGAAGCAGGTGCTCAACCACTGAGCTACATCTGCTCACCAATGAGAGTTGGTTTTTTAATTTATTTGTTTTTAGGAGGTACTGGAGATCAAACCCCCAGGACCTTGTGCATGGGAAGCAGGTATTCAACTACTGAGCTACATCCGCTCCCCTCCTCTTCCCATTGTTAAAAATGAAGAAAGAATTGGTTTTGGCAAGAATTTGGGACTTTTGACACATGGCTTCTTTTGTCTCTGTAAGGTAGGGTGGCTTAGTCATTTGCTTAAAATGAGGGGAGAAACGAAGGGATTAGAGGTTTAGAGAATGGAGCCTGTGTGATGGACAATATATACAATAGGAGAGAGAACTGAATGGAGAAACACCAGGATCTATGGGTAGCGTTGAGGCCCAAGGGCCTTTCTCTAGCATTGCCTAGCACACTGAGTGCAGGCATAAAGAATGCCAGCAGGTGGGTTCTTCTTGGAGTGTGGCTCTCAAACTTTTTGGTCTTGAAACACCTTTACATTCCTAAAAGTAATTGATGGCTCCAAAGAGCTTTTGTATGTGTAAGATATATTTACTGATAATTTCTGTATTCGAAATTAAAACATTTAAAATATTTATTTATAATCCTTGAAGAAATATAATAATAAACTCATATTAACATAAATAATGCATTTTTACAAAAAACTGACTATGTTTTCTAAACAAAAGGAATTTAGGGAAAAGGGTGGCATTTTGTATTTTTACAAATTTCTTTACTCTGGTATATTAGAAGACAATTGTATTGCCCTGTTTCTTCATTCAGTCTGTTGTGATATATTGTTTTTGGTCAAAAAAACAAACAAACTTCATCTTCTCACAGATATGTTGTTGGAGAAAGGAGTAGCATTTTAGTAATCTTTTCAGACAATTGTTGTCTATGCTGTTTTTGGTAGCACTCCAAAACTAGGCAAGTGGTAAGTTTCTTAAAGATTAGTTATAATCTGGATTCTGAAACCATGTCAGTGAACTCTTTTGTACATTAAAATCCATGGATCTGTTTTGTACTTTGAGTACACCTCTTGTATGTGCACTATTTTGTATCATGGTTTGCTGAGTTATGCAGATTTTTCACATGTTAATATGTTTCATTATACAATATAAGAAAATCAAATTCACCAATATCACCATTGATTTAATCAGAAAAGTCTTTAAGTATTGGAAACTGTCAGCTTCATGGTAGTAGTAGATACAAGTTTTCCATAAGTCTAATTTTTTTTCTTGTTTGTTCTTTGTTTTGTTTTGTTTTGTTTTGTTTTTAGGAGGCACCGGGAACCCTACCTGGGACCTCCCATGTGGGAAGCAGTCGCTCAACCGCTTCCTTCCATGGGTCTAATTTTTGCTTGAAAGCTGGAATTGTATCACAAGAAGCAAATACTATAATTGTTTTCCTTTAAGTGACAGGCTTATTTTATTCACTTTTGGGGAAATGCCTGCCAAATACCCAAGTCTGAATAATCAAACACCTTCCCTAGTGCTTTTTTTTTGAGGCAACCATCCTACTTCAGTATGTAGCAGAAGTGCTTTATGTGCATGTCCCATTTCATCATACTGAATATTAAAAAGCCATGAACTCAAGGATCAAGATTTAGTAAAAGTGTACTGCTTTATCATGGGCATTCTTAAGAGAAACTGACCACACACACTGTACAAGTGCATGACGGTGAAGAATGCAGTGACTGGTACAGTTTGATGCTGCTGCCTTGATTCATGCTAAGGTTCTGGTACCTTTCCCCACTATTGCTTTTGTACCTTCAGTGCAAATGTGAGCACAGTGATAAAGGCTACCTAACATTTTAGTATTAAGATGAATGTAAATTTGACCTCTGGAACCTCTGAAAGGATCTTGAGGACCTCCAGGGGTCTGTGGACCACACTGAAAATTGCTGTTCTGTGCTTAAGATTTTGTTAGGTATAATCAGTGGAATTGAGATATGGTAGTTTAAGATACTCTGAGATTGGACCATGGACTCTGACCTGGAGAGCTCTTTTACTTTTTCCAGTTTATTAGCCCTTTCTGAGAGGATACCAGTATGTGTTTGTCAAGTGATTTATCTGAACTATAACAATTATTAAGTAGTCAAAAGGAACAATTTAAGATGCTGAAATAACATTTGGGGAATAAAGAATTGTAGCTTGGAATGCTAGATCAGGACAAAGGATTTAAGGTCCACATTTTAGTCCTAGCTCAGTTACCCATCAGGCTTATTTACTAAGAAGTGTCACCTTACCTCTCTGATTCTCAGTTTTCTCACCTCTAAGTGGGATTTATATTATTTGCCTCCACCTTTCTCACAGGGTAGTTTTGATGTTCCTTGTCCCAGGTAAAGTCTTCCTCTTTATCTCTGTAAAGTTGTGCCTGGAGCTCTGGTAGATAAAGTAGATAAATGTTTATGGAGTTCATGAAAGTGCATTTAAAACCCATTTTAATTTGAAAGCTCTATAAAGAAACACAAAAATAGAATTGTATGATGAACCTCTGTATACCCTTCCCTAAATTAAAAAAATTATCATGTGGTACACTTGCTTCATCTCTTTCTTCTCTTTCTTCTTCACTCCATCCTTCCTTCTGTTGCGTAGTATTTTAAAACAAATTCCTGCCCTTATGTCATTTCACCCCAACACATGTAGCTTTCAAAAATAAGGACATATTCTTATGTAACTAAAATATGGTGATACCCAGGAAAATTAAATAGTTCATTAAGTCCATCAAATATTCTTCTCATGTTCAAATATCTTCAATTGGATTAAAAAAAAAAAGAGGTATGTTTTTACAGCTGTTTTTTTTTTCAAATCAGGACCCAAACAAAGCTCAGTCATTGCATTTGTATGTTGTGACTTGTGGTTTCTTTCCTTCCCTCCCTCCCTCCGTCTCAGAAAAATCATGCAGAAAGTACAGAGTTTCCATTTACCTTCTTCTGACGCATACGGTTTTCCCTATTATTAACATTTTGCATTAGTGTGATGCCTTTGTTACAATTGAACAAACAATATTAGTTATAATATTATCCATAACCCATAGTTTACATCAGGGTGCTGTACAGTTCTATGGTACTCCCTGCCCCTCCACCTGGAGCTTATATATAACCTAAAATTCCCATATAATCCACTTTCGTATGGAAAAGCTTTGGCAGTGGATTCACAAAGCTACGCCTCCATCACCATCATCCGTTGCCAAAACTTTTCCATCATCCCAAAGAGAATCTCCATATCAACTAAACATTAACTCCCGTTTCCCACCCCACCTGACCCCCGCTAACCTGTGTTCTCGTGTCTGACTTTAAGTATTTGCATGTTCTGCTTATTTCATATAAGCGAGATCATACAATATTTGTCCTTTTGTGTCTGGCTAATTTCACTCAGCACAATGTCTTCAAGGTTCATCCACGTTGTAGCATACGTCAGAACTTCATTTCTTTTTATGGCCAAATAATATTCCATGTGTATATATACCGCATTTTGTTTATACGTTCATCTGTTGATGGACACCTGGGTTACTTCCACCTTTTGGCAATTGTGAGTAATGCCATTTGAACATTGGAGTGTGAATATCTGTCCCTGCTTTCAGTACCTTTGGGTAAATACCTACAAGTTGGATTGCCAGGTCATATGGTAATTCTGTACTTAACTTTGAGGTATCATCACAATGTTTTTCTAAGTAGCTGCACTATTTTACATTCCTACTAACAATCAGTTTTCTCATAAGGATGTTAGCATCCACTGTTGATCATTGCTCCTGAGCGAATGAGCTTTGTAACTGTTAGGTGTTAAATACATGCATAGAAGTATTAGTGAGGCAGTGTTACAGTTACTAATAAAGTAGAGCAGTATCTTTTTTTGAGCAAAGTTGTCAGTGGAATATCATCCAAGGGGCAGAGTTGCAATAAGTAACAAGACTCCAAAATAGGGCTGTAGTTTTTTAAAATGAGGGTATTTTTATTTTTATGTATAATGTGCAAAGAACTACTTTTTACAAAATAAGCCATGGTAGATTCAGAGTTTGTCTCTTAACATCAAATCATATTTAAACAAATACCTTTTTAATAAAGATTTTCTAAGACCCTATTCTATGTCTAGATTATTTTAAGAATGATTGATATAATAAGATTCCACATGGCAAAAAGAATTTGGGCAGGCCCTTGGAGTTCTCTTGGTAATGGGATTTCAGATGTTGGCTACATATGCCATAATTTTTGTTTGATGATTTCTTTTAGAAAATAAAGCACCTCATTTTATGTGGTTCATAATGAATCCATTCATAGAAATATCTTTGAACTCAAACATTGGGAAATTAAAGTAAAACATTGTGAACATTTGGTAAATATTATCAGTTTCTTCCCTTTGCTGTTGGATGTGCCTGTTAAAATGATACTGCGAGAAAAATGTTTCCTTATTTATTACATATCAGTACAGAGACTTGGGATGGGGGTAGTGCATGTTTGGGGGATCAGTGTAATTAATCTCTGTAGAACCAAAATGTACCAAGTTCTTGAAACATTGAATAGTATTTTCAGGTTTCTACATTTTTTTTTTCCTGTGGGATATGAAATTTTGCCCAGTAATATTAGTAACTTTTTTTTCTTTATTAATAGGAAAATAAAAAATATTTCAAACGTAGCGAACTTGCAAAAAAAGAGGAGGAAGCCTATTTTGAAAGATGTGGCTACAAGGTATGAATGCCTGCTTTTATGTTAAATTGTTTATTTCTGAGTTTAAATTTATACAGCTGTTGTTAAAGTGACAAAATTATTGATCTCTGTTCAATTTATCAATGTTATACATTAGCCTATAAATGAGAAGCCATCTGGAGAGGTACGAGTTTTTGGTTTTGGTTTTGCTTTTTTTTTTTTTTAAATCTTGAATTCAGGAAAATACATGCATGACTTTTGGCCTGGAATGGTTTGGCTTTTTGTGGACAGCATGAAGTGGCTTGGATCAAAGCTTGATTTTTTTTTTTTAATTAATCTTGGATCTGATACTGCCTCATTTTCATCTCCACTGCCATTGCTCTCCCCACCTCTCCCAATAAAAGTCTATTTTTAAAAGGTTCTAGACATTTTATTCATTCAACATAGTGGTATTAGCTTTCTTGTGAATATTTCAAGCCATTGATTTTATCTTTACATTGTTAATAATTCCTTTGGCCTTAAGTACCTTTGCTGAAATACAGTGCCATATAACATTTATATGCTTTTGTGTAATAAGGTCTCACATCTCAAATGCTACTTAGTCTGTTGGCTAAAAAATGTATCTTTAGATGTTTTCTAGAAACATATGAGTTGTCTGGAAGGCTTTGCTTGTATATTTTAGAAGCATGACTGAAATTATCTTTGAAATTACCAGTGGATAAAATATTGGAGTTTTTATTGGGAGGGGTTGAAGGTTTATGAGGTGGGAAAGTTATGTTTAAATTATTTTGATAAGAGACTACATCTAGTTTAATAATTTAAAACCACATCTAAGAGGTTCTGCCAATATTTTGCCCAAGCATAAATTTGAAATCAACTTTCTGCTCCTGAAACATTAATAGAAAATAATAGATACTCTTGTGCATGTAATGAGGAAAGTTCTAAAAATTAATTTATCTGGCATAGCATTTCTAGAAAGAAGCATGAGGAATGCAAATGGTATGTATCTGCATTTGGTTTATTTTGTGGTATGGGAAGAGGGCAAATGTTAAAGAAAAATGTTCTATTTCTGAAAAGTTTTTAAACTTGAAAGTTTGTGTTTTATTTTCCATAAATATATTGATTTCGTTTGCTTCCAGTTTAGGAAACTAAAATAAGTTTTATGTAAGTGACCATTGAGTAGATATTTGGAAGAAGTGTTTTTCATTTTTTGCTTGCCCAACAACATTGTCTAACTCAAACTTGACCTGCAAGAAGAACCACTTACCCTACGTATAATCTGCATTCCCACATCCTTAAATATGAACTATTTCAACTTTTTGATAAGATGGGAAAATAATTTAAAACAGTGGCAGCTTTTGCTTTGTTTAGATTGCTCAGTGATAGGGAAGTACTTCTTGCTTATACGGAGGGAAGCCCCAAAGCAAAATAATTACTTGAAGATGGTGCTTTGTCCAGCTGACAAAATGTCTTTTCCCTAGGGCTTTCAACTGTCCTTGTATAATTAAAAATGCTTTTAGTCCTGAGATATTTGGAGAAATAGCTGTTTCTGTGTGCTTAAAAAGAAAGATGTTTTTAATTTTTCCTTCTTGGCAGTAATGAAAATCTAGTATTAATTTCATTCTTTCATAGAAAATACTTGCCATTTTATAAGTCTTGATGCTGATTTGACCTGTGAAAATATGAAAGTTTAGCTTTTTCACCTCAATTTTCTGCTAGCATATTAACATGGCTAAATGTAATGTAACCATAAACTGTAGAATCATAAACCATACTTACTTTTAACCAGACCAGATAGCCTTTCTTAATTGAATGTGGATTTCATTCTTAATGTTGATTTTTTTTTAAACATTCTTTTGATCTTACTGCTACTTTCAGTATTTTAGATTTGTGTTGTAGTCAGATGGGAAACCATGTTCCAATATCTTTTTACAGACCACACAGTGGGGTTTTTAAATTGTTGAGCTCAGTTTTCCTAAACTGTGATTTGGACAGGAGACTCAAGAAAATGTATGGAGAGACTTTTTTTTCCTCCTGCAGGTTCATATGAATAAGTGTGTCCATTTTTCCCTTGTCTGGTATGAGTAAAGAGGTGCTGTTTTTTCATTATTTTTCCACAGGATTCATAGGTCGGATTGTGAGCAAGTTTTGGATAACATTGGGAATTTTTCTAGATGTCCACCAGTGATTTTTGTGTGTTTGGAATGGTATGTTTCAAAAAGTAGGCTAGGAGGAGCTAGAGGCATCATGGGTTTTTGTTGGAAAGCAGTTCTTGTCCGTAGTCTTCATTCTGAAAACAGAGCAAAGGCCGTGTTATCCTGTGAAGTGATTTTCTCAAAGAGAAGAAGCAAGTTGATTTTTTTTTTTTTAATAAAACTCTTTAGATTCTAGGGGGAAAGTGAGCCTATAGGTTTTTTATTTTGGAAACCATTATAATTATGTTATTCTTTTCTAGCAAGAATGTTGTCTGCTGTGTCCATGCTTTCTATTTGTGTTGCCACTGAAATGGATGAGTTTGATGAGTTTGTAAAAGCATGCACATTTATTATGAGCCCTTTCCTTAGAGGAACATTTAAGAAACTTTCAAGATTTAAAATACATTTAATTTCCATGAATTACAAAGACAATAGAATGGTAAATATGAACTATATTATATAATAAAAGGTGAATTTCATTTCTTTTGGCTATTAATATAGATACAACCAAAAGAAGAGGATCAGAAACCGTTGACTTCATCGAATCCAGTATTAGAACTTGAACTGGCAGAGGAAAAGCTACCCATGACTCTCTCTAGGCAAGAGGTAAGTTTATATATGAGTGTTTAATGAAAAAAAGAAAAATTTAGAGAAGGGTTTGCATTTATCGCCAGTTCTTTTCAGTAAGTGTTAGGCTACTTTTTCCCATATGAGATAGCTTATTGAACTAAGAATACTCTGTAGCTAGTTTTCTTCATTACATTCTGCATTAATCTCTGCTTCTTTTCGTAACTATTATTTTAACATTTTTTGTAGTATATCCTTTTAAACTTTTAAATACAAACATGTATATTCTAAATGAGTATAATTAACTGCATATGTTGTAGATAGTTATACCTAAGTTATTTGTCTAAATTATTTTAAATAATGTGCTATTTTGTAACTTACTTTCCTTTCCCTTATTTAACAGTCAGTCTTTCCAGGTCAAAATATAGAGATTTAGGTCAGTTTAATGACTGTTTATTTTCCCACTGTTTGCTTGTACTATATTTTTAAAATCAATTTTTTATTAATGGTCATTCAGATTGGTTCAACATTTCCCTGTTATAAATAATTCTAAGATGGACATCCTTATACAGACATCTTTGCAGACAGGTATCTATAAGTGTATATTTTTCCTTTTTCTTCCCTTTCACACAAATGAGATCATTTGTATGCTTTTATACTTCTTTTTTCCACTTAAAAATGTTTGTTAATGAAGGAACCTATCTCCAGCTCCACCCTAATTATTCATTAGCATCCTGATGTTATAAAATATTAGGATTTCTGCAGAACAGGGAGGCAGTTTGGGGCCAGAAGGCCACTGGGCTCCATTGCTTGCACAACCTATAAAACTCTTTCTCTCTTTGGAAAAAAACCCAAAAAGATATATATATATATAGTGTGTGTGTGTGTGTGTGTGTACTAGTTTACATTGGCACTTGCATGTATGCATACACACAAATATATCTGAAAATTTTAAATGATAAATGAGTGACTCTGGGCAAGTGAGCTAGCCTCTCTGGTCTTTGATTTCCTTATCTACACATGAGGATAATAATAGCAGCCTACATCATGAGATTTTCATGGTTAAATGAGATACTACATGAAGATTGTTCAGAACAGTACGTGGGGGTAAGCACTCAATACATTTAGATATTACTTTTCATAGTAGTTCTTAATTTATTTGGTCTTATTAATGGATATGTAGGTTATTTTCAGTTGTTTGCTGTTACAAACAGTGCTAAAGCAAATATCCCTCATATATACCTTGATGCTTCTGTATGAGTTTATCAGTAAGGTAATTTCCTAGAAAAAGAATTTCTCATCAAAGGGTGTGTCTAGTCAAAATTTTGATGGATATTGTCAAATTGTCCTGTAAAGAAGCTTTACCAACTTATATTCCCACTATTAGTTTATGAGTGTTGTTTTCCTAGTAACTCTGTCAACTCTTTAACTTATTTTAGCCTTTGCTATTCTGAAAACAGTATTATTGATCTTTTAAATTCTTGCCAAGCTGATAGATGAATAGGGTATCTTGTTTTAAATTTCAGTTCTCTAATTATTAGTGAGATTGACATATTTTCAAGTGTTCAGCAGTCATTAATGTCTTCTTCAGTGAACTGCTATTTTTCTATTATGAAATTGGTCTTTTTATTGATTTGTGAATCAACATATAAAACATTAATATATTAAACATATTTTCATGAGTGTATATATGTCATGTATAGGTATAGTGCATATTTTTTATCATTTGATTTTTTGGACACGTGGCAGTTTTAAATTTTTACATGATCACATCAAGCAGTCATTCTTTGTTTTTTGGCCATGTGTGTCATGCTTAGGAAGGTTTCCCTCATCCCCAAGAGTTAAAAAAATAATATACTAATACTATTTCCACTAACCTTCATATGTTCATTCTTTATAGTTTTTCTTTGTTTTGTTTCTAAACCAAGCATGTATTAATTTCATAATTAGAAAAAAATATTTAAAATCCCACATTATCTACAAGTTTGGAATTGTTACTTTTTATTTTAGAAAAATTTTATATATTATATGAATTTGCTTTGTGTCTGTCTTAGAAAATTGAAAAGTTTGGATTAAAAGGCAAAATACTTTTAAGAAGTTGGTCTTTTTGTGGGATTCAATATTGTTTAATCATTGTTAGTGATGAATAGTATATCTATTGATTAAACACTTGACATAATATAGGAAAAAGATAGTTGCTGGCTTCATTCAAGGAGCTTCTATTGAAATATTAAAAAAGAGGACTCATGCCCAGCTCCCATCACTGATATACCTTTTCTTTATTATAAAAAATTAGATTAATAGAATTATTGTACTAAAAGGGATTTGGCGGTCAGATTGTTCATTACCTTGCCTTTAAAAGGCAAGGTAATATAATCCCAGGTAGATGACAGCTGTTTAAACTGATATTCAAAAAAAAATCATGTAGTCTTCATGACTTGGTCTAAGTTATTAGTAGCCCCCAATTTTAAGCAGCTATTTAAAATGATAACTAGCTCAAATTCCTATTTTTTTCCTGTTTCAGTTCTTTTAATCTTTGAATGATTTTCGATCTGCCACTCATCTTGAATCTTCCTTGTGAGCCCTCAGAAGTCTTTGCCACGTTTTCTACCTTTCTAGTTGCAGATAGGGCTGCACGTAATTCATAGACGTATGGAGTCTAGATTGAAAGGCTGTGTGTTTGGTACTTTGCATGGATTGACACATTTGGAGTCCTATTTATCATTTCTAGATACTGTATTTTTGGGGGTACAATGAACAAAAGAAAACTTTCAGAAGAGAAGATGATTGACTCTTGAAGCTGTCAGGTGAAAATTAGGTGAAAGAATTTAGAATGCTTAGCCTAAAGAGAAGAATTATTATGGACACTTACAAAAACATTATTTGAGAAGCTTTAATATTGAAAAAGAAGTAGATATTCTCTGTGGTTTCATAAAGTAGAGCTAGGATAAATGGGTAGAAGCTTGAGGAAGATAGATTTCAGTTTATTTTAAGAAGCAAAACATATCTGTCCAAAAATGAGATGGGCTGTTTTGTGAAGAGATATGATTCCTGTCATTTGTCAGACCTGACAAGGATGCTTTTGAGGTCATTTCTGCATTGATTGGAGATAGCACTAGAGGACCTCTAAGTTTCTGTTTTATACCAAACTTCTTCTAATCCAGTGGGAGCCCTACCAATGGTTTCTAGGTGTGCTATTTATACTCCCAGATAAAGTTCTTGGCTTTAATATAGTATTACAATACTGACTCTGGGTTTTGGCTGTTGAGTTATCAGCTGACTGCAGATATTTTTTCTTTCTCTGTATAAATATTATCTTTCCCTCCCATCTTAATATTTTTTCTATGTATTCTCTTATATGCATTGGTCCTTCCCAGAAAGGGTCAACCGAAGGATCTAAATCGTCTAGTTCTTGAAGGTTTGATGATAACACAGTATCATAGAAAATGAAAGAAAAAACAAGCACAGCTTGTTTTTGCATCTACTTTTT
>JAQZBX010006685.1:39672-52710 GCA_029593785.1 Cabassous unicinctus | reverse complement strand
AACCCGGGGCCTCTCATATGGTAAACGGGTGCGCTATCCATTGCGCCACAGCCGCTTCCTGCCGTGAGGTTGCTGCATCAGCCCACCGCACCGCTCAGGCCGGCGTGCCCTCACAAGGAGGCCTCGGGGCGCGAACCCGGGCCTCCCATATGGTAAACGGGGGCTCTATCCACTGAGCCACACCCGCTTCCCAGAATACATTTTTTAAAAGACTAATACTTAGCTTCATCCTCCTGAAGTTTTACAAAAAAGACAAGGAACTCTTAGAAGCTTTCTAATAGAAACAAAGCAAAGCAAACAATGAGTTAGTTAGAAGGCACAGAGACCATACTTTCAAAGTTCTGGCAGTGACTAAAAATTCTAACCTTTTATTGTACTCATTGCCACATGCATTTCATTTCTTGGATCTATTTTTTCATAAGTTTGTAACTCTTAAAACCACCTGGAATTTGTCGTTGATATATTTTCTCAACTGAAACAAAGGAATGGCTTTTAAGCTAATAGATTTCCTAGCCAAGATGACTCTTTAAATGTAGAAACGTACACTGAACCAGCAGCAGGACTTGCCCTGAAGGAAGAAATAGGGTAAGACCCAGCCAGGACTGCCCCAAATTGCTCTACAACGGGATGATTGAGATTCTGAAGAAAGAGGCACTTAATGCCAGGGTGATCAGTCCTAAAGCTTTTATTAGGGGAACTTACCTAGAGAGAGAGCTGCAGCTACTTTGCAACAGACAGCGAGTCGGCAGAGAGTGTACTGGAGTATCTGTACCTATGGCAAACACTCTACAGATTATATATGGCTGCGGAACAAAGGTGGCTAAGCACCAGGAGCTCATGTGCAAGTACTGAGAAAACAACTTAGTATGTGCTCTTTTCCCAAAACAAGATGCATTTAGGGTTGGCTGCGCTCAAGGTTATTGCAGCCAAAGCTCCAGCGTGGTTACTGGAAGAGATGTCTGAGGAGGAAGGCAGGGGCCCGGCCAATCCTCAGTCAGGTAGGAGATGCTCTATGTATCACACAACACATGAAAACAAAGAACCTGATGTTGATTATTGTAAAACTATGTGGCCATATTTTTCTCCATTTCCAAAAACTTTGATTGAATGGAATTTGATTGTAACTCTTAAAAATTCATTATTTTCATTGGTGTAAACCATTCCAAATGGGAAACGTAAAGAAGCCATACAGGCTCACTTTGTGCTAATTCTGGACTTTAAGCAAACTCACTAAGCACTACTGCTGACACACAAACCTCAGGCGACAACAGAATGCAAGTGTTTGATGTCTTAAGTGAATTTTCTTCCATTAATATTCAGAGCGAAGCTGTGGAAGTAGTAAAGGAAGTAAGGGAAATCCTCAGAGGCAAAAACAAACGGGGAAGTTTTCACTAAAGCAGGTATTTTGAAGGTTTTTCTGATCTGTGATAGAGGGAGGCAAAAGTCAAAGCCTAGGGCCATTACAAGCTGGAAAGTCAAGTCCAAGATCCCCACATAAAGTAGAAACTCTGAATAGTCAGACGCTACAGTAGAAGAATTAGAAAATCATCTATCTCCAGGCAGGAGATATTTTCACACTACAAAATTATTTGTTGTTTACCTGAAATTAAAATTTAACTGTTTTTTTTTTTTTTTGCTAAATCTGGCAATTCCATACCCAGAGTAAGATAGTAGTAAAATTTGCCTGTTTTAACATTGGCTCTGGTTGGAGGCAGGTGGTCAGAAGAGTTTCTCTGAGAATTCCTAATAATAAGCAGGTCCTCTTACAGATTTAAGGAATGATTTCATACTATCTATGTGCCCCGAGGTATCTGGAAGAAGCAAATGTAAAGCTACTCTGGAGGAACCCAACTTGAACACAGGCCTTAAAGAATACTAACAGGTAAATTTACAACAAATACGAACTTACAACCAGAAACACAAAGCACGTGAGTAAACAAGCCACCATGAGTGAGAGTCAGCAGAAACAATAAATAATAGAATCACACTTGCAATGACTAAGGGTCCCAGGTTAAAGAGTCAGATTCAAGAAAGTCGAGGAGAAGAAATAAAATGAAAGGAGGCAAAAAAAAAAAAAAAAAAAAGACTCTCTCCTCTCCTGGATTATCCTTCTTTTCTGAGGATCCCAGAATGTTGTTCCATTTGTAAAAATAAAAATTTAAGATCTTTAGTAACATCTAATAAGTCCCCTAAAAACTACTAACAATTAGTTTTACATAAAAAAGCTAGCCTAATTTTGGCTTTTTAATCCACATTTTATTTTATGTTAAGTTGACTTCGGTTAATTAATGGTGATCTAAACAGTTTTGAAAAACTGTATCGTTATCCTCCAAATTATGTGAAAATTACGTTTGTGGGCTCTGATGGGAAATAATACATTTTAATTCAAGGCAAGTTCCTTTATCATTTCTTACACAGAGAAGGAGCAGAGTATGTGTTTGTGGAAAGACCAGGTATAGTAATTTCATACTTTTAGGTGTCTATCCTTCATCAAGGGAAAATCATTTTCCACTTGCATCCCATACATAGTCCATAATAATAAGATAATGATTACAGTGGATAATGATGATGGTGATGATGACAAAAATAGCTAATACTTACTGAATTATAGTGTCAACCATTAGAACAGGGGTCAGCAAGCTTTTTCTGTAAAGGACCAGATAGTAAATATTTTAGACTTTGTGGGCCATATTGTCTCATCCCAACTACTCAACTCTGCCTTTGTAGTATGAAAGCAGCCTCTAGGAAGCTAGCTTGGCCTTCATCTGAGTGGTTCCCACCAGCAAGAGCTAGAAAGCCTTGGGCACAAGTGCTTTTCAAGCCTCTGCTCACATCATATTTGCTGATGTCCCACTGCAAAGCAGGTTACATGTTTAAGTCCAGATTTAAGGAGTGGAAAATAGATTCCACCTCCATCTTGCTGGAAAGGGGCATACATACAGATAGAAAGAATGGGAGACTTGCAGCTGAGCACAGTCAGGAGTGGAGTAGCTACCAAACTGAAGGAGCAACAGGGCAAAATGATGGGTCAGCTCAAAGATTAGGTTCTGCAGCTGAATGGGGCTCATTCGCTTAGGGCTTAATATTTCCGCAGGGATCACGTTGCTGGGCTCTCTTACTCCGCATCCATTTTAGGGTCAGCCATTTTGGGTGGATAAACTCGTTCACTTGAGTCCAAGGAAATCTTTAGGTACAAAAGAGGGGAATAAACACAGGTGTTGCTTAAAGCCATTTAACTCCTGTTCCCACAAGGCATTGATTTTTAAAGTGTTTCCAGTTTCCATTCTAGTACACTTGCTTCCAATGCCGGGCCAAGGCCAAAGCCATTTAGTTAGTTGGGATATATCCCTTGCCTGCTGCTGGGAAGATTTAAAGCAGCTGCTGGTTTCTTTCTCTCAGTTCTCTCGGGTCCCAGGGAAGCATATTCCTTCCCACATGGTCCCTAAGTCTGGCCTGTCAGTGCAAGTGAAAAAGTGCACTCTTGATAGACAAATAACCCCCCACTCAGTTTAACTAGATCTTACAAAATTTTCTCAGATCCAGTTCCCTTTTAGAAACACAGAGCCAAGCTTATCTCCCCTAAGCTGTTCGCACTCTAAAGCTCTGTCATCTGTTCACAAAGCCTGGTTTCTCTAAAAGCTTAAAGTATTTTGATTCCTACTCTCAACTTTCACCAGCCTTTCTCAGTGACATAACACTTATATTCTGAATTTCTTAGAAACCACTGTCTTCTGAGTTGAACATTTTTGTATACCTACCCCCCAATTACCAGGATATATTCCCAAATCTATACTGATTTTCAAGTAGAATTTTCAGGGTCTGAAGAGTCTCCTTTTTAAAATTAGGTTATTCCTGGTAAATAGCAAATTAAAAAAAAATTGCTCCAAATATAGAACCCCTTTTACTTTTTTGCTGCTCTGCTTTAAAAATATATATATTATGAAAAGGAGCCCAAATTGACCTATTTTAATTCTTCCTCAAGTCTCAGTCCTGGCACAGTTTATTCCTGTTTTAAAGCTTCCATGCTTGCTATTTCTGATAGAAAGCAAAAAGATTTAC
The DNA here is from genome assembly GCA_029593785.1 of Cabassous unicinctus. Lineage (NCBI taxonomy): Eukaryota > Metazoa > Chordata > Mammalia > Cingulata > Chlamyphoridae > Cabassous > Cabassous unicinctus. The sequence goes on along the minus strand of JAQZBX010006685.1, from coordinate 48,651 downwards.
AAAATAGAGCAAAGCTTGACCACAGTTGAAACACACGTTAATAGCAAAAGAATTCGTAAAAGAGAAAAGAAAAATCTTCTTTTGAGAACACATATAGAATAGACAGATTTTATCACAATTTTTTCTGTCTACTTCTTCCTACTTTTGACTTTATCACAATTTTAGAGTTGCAGACAAAAACTTAGGAGTGCACTACTCTTAGACATTGCATATTTGTCTAATAAAGCTATGTATCTTCGAAGTGGACTATAATTTGGGGGCTGTGTGGACGTTTCAGAATTCTGGTAACCAGTGATTATGTTGCTGCACATTGTTGATCAAGAGCAGTCCCTTTTGCTTAAGTTCATTGAAGAAAAATTTGAAAAACAAACAACTAAACCTCAGGTTTTGTTTTAGCTGAATTCGAGGGAGACGATGATAGATGGTCACAAAGTAGTTCTTAACAGATGTGCTCTGGCGAATTCCTTGGCGGGGCTGGGAACCCTCTGGTTGGTTTGACTGGGCTTCCCTAGGAGATGACTCCTTTGCTTTTGGGAAAACTTTGGGTACTGAAGAGGAAAAAGGGAGGAACAGGTTCAGCGGCAGTACTGTCCTCTCTGTCCAGCAGGCTTCTCCCCGAGCCCACAGCTGCTGCTGCTGCCAGCACCAGATTAGCAGGGGAGCTGCCCTTGGTAGGAGCTGCTTCTCCTGGCTCTGCCGTGTCGGTAAAGGGCTCGGAGCAGTGTTCATTTCTGGGCACAGAGAACTCAACGAGACTGACCCAAGTGATGACGAGGGGAGGGTGAGGGGGCAGTAGAAGGAATGGCCAAAGGCTTGCACCCACATTTCTTACTATTTTCTCTCTTTCTTTCCCACGACAGTGCGATTCTTTTCATCCCTTATTTCTGTTTTCTATTCTTGCTATTAACCACTCACTTGCAATTCCTTGTCTCTTCTCCTTCTCGCACCTCCGTTAATATAATTGAGCATATTCTTTTTCAAGACCCTCCTCTACTGGGTTTGGTGGCTGGTTCAGGCTGGAGTTGAGGCAGCCCTGAAGCAGCAGCAGCCCGGTCCTGCCTCAGTCTTCAGGCGTTCACCTTCCCGCTGGCCACGCCCGTCTCCATGCATGCACACAGGGGGACACCCCGTGGCACCTGTCATATATCACAGCGTATCACTCTACATCGACCAGCAGTTGTCAGCTCATCTTGGGACTCAGAAGGCCGTGCTGCTCCCTCCCTTCTCCTCATAAATACTGGGATGGAAGCAGAAGAAATTAAGAGACGAGCAATATTCCTACATTAATACATTGGCTTATGTGTTGCTTTACAAACAATTTAGCATATGTAGCTAAACTGAGACGTTTTCTTTCCTAAAAGTTTGCCTGCCAAGAGCCTGAGAGATGTGGGAAGGCCGGGTGTGATGGGGGCACTTATTTGCTGGCTGTCTTATTGAAATCCCAGTCTCCCTTTTGGAGAACCTTCCGTCGGGTGTAAGTTTTGGAGGAAGTGACTGCCTTCCTACATGGAAACTAAAGTGGGTGGGGGTGGGGAGGTGGGGTATAGGGTGTTGAGCATATGACTTAGGCAGGGCAACGAGACACTCTCCCAGAGACTCTGACTCTTGAATGAGCAGAGTTCTGTTAAGGAAACAGTGACGAGATGCCAAAATGCTGTTGCCACTCCAGGAATCTTGCTGAGTACTTGCTTCCCCACCCTTGAGAACAACTTGGTTCTTGTTCTTAGTCCAAGCTGGGACCCTGGCTTTTCAGGAATTCTCTGAACTCTTCCAATAAATTATATTTTGCCCAATATAGCCAGAGTTGGACAACAACAACAACAAAATTAAAAATAGTAGCCAGGTCATGATGCCAACACACCCTAGGATACTGCCTTTCTGGAGGGGCTGAATGGAGCATTAATTGCTCTTGACAGTTTAGGGAAATAGTTAATTTTTTTTTTTTAAGTTTTACATTTAAAGTAAAAAATTGGAAAATTCAGAAAAAATTTAGAAAGCATTAAAAAAAAAAAATCAACCATGGTCTGACCAGCTAAATGCAACTACTGTGAAAATAATATGCCGTTATCTCAAAATAGGAAAAAGTATTATGCACAAATTTTTGTGGCCTATTGTCTATCTCTCTTTCTACCTAGGCATGAATCAGGCAATTTTTTTTCCCTTCATTTTTCTTCTTTGCTACATTATTTCCTATTTGTAGCCAATTTCTTATGCAACAGATCCTGCCCAATGTTATAGTCTATTGATGTAGCCACAGAAATTTGTAAGATATTATTTGTTAGAGCCGGATATTTTGTTTGGTTTGTTCAGTTTGTAGGGAAAAAAAAAATGACTATTTTCAGGCCACCTAGTCTTTTAAATCTCATTCATGGTGGATGACAAACACCTAAAATTGCCAAATGTGATATGGAGATTTTGAGGCTAAGCAGTCCGGGATTCAAATTCCAGTTCCTCATTTTTACCAGCTGTCTGATCTAGGGCATATTACACGATCTTTATGCTCCTTAGAATCCCCATTTGCATAAAGGAGATGAAGATACTGACTTGATGGTCAATGTGAAGATTAAGTCATTATGCTGAGCAATCCATTGTATATGAAATCTCTAATATCCATATATCATCCAATATTAAGTAGGCAGTCAACTGTAGCCGATATTAAACATAAAAGGAAGGATGACAGCCAATCCCATAGTTTTCCTCCCATTACCTGCTGCCTTAAATCAAAGGTTTAATTTTATTTGTTTGTTGTTTTGTCAAGCAACCCTTGGAGACCAAAGAGAGATACAGATCCTCTCTCTAGAAAAATAAATATCACATGTCCATATTTCATGGGAGTCCCAGATATCTAAAAGCCATTACACAGACTTCAAATTCAGTAGTCTTGTTTTAAGTCTTGTAATTTTTTTGTTTTGTTTTGTTTTGCTTTTTTAGGAGGTACCAGGGATTGAACCCGGGACCTTGTACATGGGAAGCAGGTGCTCAAGCACAAAGCTACAGCCACTCCCCTAGCTTCCTTTTTCAAGTTTCCTATGGAAGAGACAGTGCTCATCACAACTATCCATGTGTCTCCCTGTAGTTAGGATGGACCTTAGGAAATATTTCTGGCCAGCAGACTGTTGAAGGGAAAAACACATGACATATTTGGTCTAAGACCATAAAAGAGAGGTGTGAGTTCTCCATGTTTCCTCTTTCCCATCTGTGGGACTGGAAACAAAGATGGCAGAGCTGCAAGATGGAAGCATCCAAGACTCCAGAGTCTCCACTAGAGAAGAGTCACCAAGGAGATCTACCTGACTCACTCTGGATTGTGATGGGATGGAGAAATACGCCTTTGTTGTGTTCATTCACTGAGAAGTCTGGTTTATCTGCCAAGGCACTAGCACTGATTTACCTAATGGGCATATCCCTTCTACTGACACAACCTCATTTAACTTGAATGAATCTGGACCGTGTCTCATCTGAATATTAATAATAAAAGGTCTATGAAATACTTGTTTAAAGCTCTTTTCACATATATTATCTCACTATATTCTTACAACTTTGTGAGATAGGCAGGCAGGGATTCTTCTGCCTCTTTTATAGGTAGAAGGAACTAAAACTAAAAAAATGTATGTGCCTTGTCCAAACACACTAGTGGGACCACAGATGGGAAAGAGAAAACATGGAGAACTCACACCTGCTATATTTCTTATGGAAAGATATCTTGGAAACTTACTATAATGCTTAAATCTGTTCTAGCCACCCATCTATTCAAACCTTGTGGAAAAAAAGATCTGAGCTCAGTGATTGTATTTCAACTAGATCCTAAATACTAAAAAATTCACCAGGTAGATGAAAGTCTGGTAACTTTCTGGAATTCTCCTTTGTTAAGGTTACTGGATGGTTTCAATCAAAATACCAAATATATGTGACAAAAATGTGTTAACTAAAATAATACAATTTTGGTTTGGGAGTTTACTGATAATAATATAAATTTTCTAATTTACATGTCTTTTTATAAAAGACAAAATATTTACTTGAAAAAAAGTAAAAGGTGTATTTTAAAAAAGAACCACAAAATTCACTTCTTCAGCCCTTTATTACTGTGAACTATGTATGTGCATAAACAAATGTACAGTTTAATGGATTATTATAAAGCAGATATATATGCAGCAGCACCACCAGGTCAAGAAAGAAACATTACCAGCACTCCAGAGGCAACCCCCTTCAATGCAAAATTCACTTATTATTCATTTAACACTCAATCATTAGAACTCATCAAACACAAATTATCCATGGCACTGAGTTTTTCCACAGTTGCATTAGACACAAGAATTGAAAGTGAATACTGAATTTGTTTTTAACAAATTTGAAACAGCAAGTTATTTGCTTTAGATAACCTATTTCCACTTGTCAAGACATGCTATTCCTTTAGAGGAAGTAAACACCATGTTGAAGGTATTGACTTCTTCAGAAAGAAAAACTGGAGCTCTATTGCTCTTGTTTATTATTATTTACTGTGATGACATCATCTAGGTTTGATTTACTTAATTCAGAGAAGATATTACAATTAGCCAAACCTAAAGAATTTGGAGCACAATGTGGTGTATTTTCAAAAGGTGATAATTTTTCTCCACATTTGAGAATTTATCAGTTTGAATTAGTTTTAGCTACAAGTAACAGAAAATCCAAAATTACATTGCCTGAAGAAAATAACAGATTATTTTGTCTCTCACATAAAAAAATCTAGAGGAAGTGTCTCTGGGGCTGATATGGCATTCCAGGAAACCAGGCTCTCATATTTTTGTTCTACATGGTGTCCACTTCATAGTCCAAGATGGCTATTCAAACTTCAGCTATCACATTCTCATTGTAGGCAGAAGGAGGGTGAGAAATAGAAGATGCCTCTTCCTTTTAAGTTCATTTCCTGGACGTTTCCTGGACTACTTCAGCTTATATCCTCTTGGCCAGAATTTGGTCACATGGCCATATCAAGCTACCAGGAAGGTTGGGAACTACAATCTTTTTCTGGGTGGAGATGTGTCCCACCAACATCGAAGGATTCTACTAAGAAAGAAAAGGAGATCAGATATTGGGAGAAAGCCTCTTTGTCACAGAGGACTTTTATGTTTGTGGTGTTCCACAGGTAAAGTTTTTCTTTGTAAAAACAGGTCAATATTCCTTCAACATGAAGGAACTTTCACATAGAAAAACATCAAAACAATTTTTGGGGAAAGGAGATCTGGCTCAAGCGATTGAACTCCTGCCTACCACATGGGAGGTCCTGGGATTGGTTCCTGGTGCCTCCTGGAGAAGAGCAAGACAGTGAGTTGGCGCAATGGGCAGGCATGGCGAGCTGACACAACAAGATGACGCAACAAAGAAGAAAGACAATGAGAGACACAACAAAAGCAGGGAGCTGAGATGGCTCAACAGTGAGTGCAAATGGGGGCAGGGGGAATAAATAAAAATAAATCTTTAAAAATAAACAATTTTTGGAATACCGTAACTAAATTTAATTTTTAAAAATGTTTTGATGGCCTGTCTCTTTTGACATAGCTGATAGATATTCCTTTTTTTAGAAGTGTACTTTGTGATACAGGAAAGAATGAAAGCCAAATGGAGAACAATATTTTAAAGGGAAAGAATTCAGGATTACTGCACAGTTGCATACCACCTGGCAAGCAGACAACATTAATATGAATTTGGACTCATGCCGGTAGAGTCATATGTCCACGCCAGGCTGGGCTGCAAGGACATGTGCCAAGGTTGCGCCCTGCTGCAATGCGCTTAATGCAGTTGCTCAAAGCATGGAATTCAGGCGAGGATGAGTTTGCGAGAAAACCCCTACAGAAGTCACAGAGCCCGAAATGATAAGGAAACTTGGTTAATTAGGAAATATTGGGCATTTACATAAGGGGAATTATCACACTACTTCCTCCAACACTGCATGGAAAACTGGGTACACGGTAATCCTACCCTTAGCTGGATTAAACTACAGCCCTCGTGAGTCCCTTGATGTACCTCCCAGGAATTCAGACTATGAACAAAACGCCTGAACGTGCATGCTTGGAGGGTTTTGCAAAGGTGGATCATATGCTGTTCTGCTGGGGCATTAGCATCTGTAAGGAGACAGTGCTGACAGGAGTAGTGATGGCTGGTTGCAGGAGCCAGAGAAACCCTACTTTAGCAAGAGAAGTGGACAAAGTATTAGAAAACTCTCAGGCTCTACAACACACTCTATAATTTAGCCAAAACCTGTAAACTCTGTAATCTCTCTAAAATTTAGGAGAATTAAAAGGGCCCCAAGAGACCGAAACAGACAGAGAGAGAAGGCCATGCGACAGAGACAAAAATTGATTGATGGGTTGCCGGGGAGGCAACATCAGAACCCTACAGACTTCAGGGGAAGCATTAGCCCTGACAATGCCTGGAAACCACTTGCAAGCTTTCCCTCTGGTTTGATTCAAAGACAGATAATAGCTGAGAGGTGATACAGAAGCCTTTAAGGCAGTGATAAGCGATAGAATGCCACAGAGCTGCATGCACCCAGACTAGTGACACTCCCCACTGGCAAAACAACAGCAAGTATAAGGAGCTGAAGTCCAAGTGAGCAATCACACTGGTTCATGTGTACGGACCCTCCCATGAGTGCACCTGCTACTACACTAGGCTGGAAGCTGCATGCTGCCCCAGCGCTCAGTCAAGAACAAACCCTTCCTCAGTGTAGGTGGCACTGAGGACAGAATGGTAGCAGAGGAGACAGCCGTGACTATAGAGCAAGGGAAATCACTCAGGAAGAAAGATTAAAGAGCTGCTTCCATTCCTAAACTCTTTCTCGGAGAAATGTGCTGACTTACATAATTTCTAACACTATAAAAAATAAAACCCTTCATTCACAAAAAAGTAATTGTAGTATCTTTGTAAAAAGTAGATAAAATCATGAAAATGCTTCCAAAAAAAAAATCAGAAAAGTTGCTTACCACTGCCTTAAAATTTTGTATAGCATATGTAGCATTTAACAAAAAGAAGGTTGCAGAGGAAAGCTGCATTGCAAATGCTCTGTATAAATCAGGGATCTGAGGAGCTAGGGCCTGAGCAAATGTTAATGAACTGTGTAGCACTATAACCCCCTGGCCAAGTGGAGTTGACGCGCACGTTAGCTGGATAACTGGTGCTTCTGTTTTGGGGTAACTTCCTGGCACAGCAGAGCCCTAGTGCTTCCTTTTTGGCTCCAGCTTGCTCTGTTGAATTATTACCAGGTGTTATGGGTTGAATTGTATCCCCTAAAAAGACCTGTTCAGGTCCTAACCCCTGGCCCTATGAATGTGACCTTATTTATGACTAGGATCTTTGAAGATGTTATTAGTTAAGATGAGGCCAATTTGGATGAGGGTGGGCTTAATCCAATGACTGGTGTCCGTACAAGGAGAGGAAATCTGGACAGAGACCGAAACAGAGTGAGAGACAAGGCCACGTGACAGAGACAGAAGTGGATTTATGGGCTGCCGGTGAGCCAACACCAGAACCCTACAGCTTCAGGGGAAGCATAGCCTTGACAAACCTGAGATTTCGGACCTCTGGCCTCCAGAACTGAGCGACAACAAATTCCTGCGGTACTTTGTTACAGCAGCCCTGGCAAGTGAAGACACCAGGGTTGCAAAAGAAAAGCCTTAAATGCTGACCCAGAAGCAATGTTCCATGAGACTAAATCGTTCATCTGTGAGTAAATGAGTGTGCTGTACAAGTGGACAAGTAGGCCATGCAAATTACATTGGATACTGTGCTTACGTGAGCAGGGATTGGTTGGCATCTTAGGGTCATCTGTGTTTTATGTCTGGTGACCCATTTCACATAAGATATACGCTATTTTGATGCAGACTGCATGTAAGTTCTCACATCATATTTAAGGGTGCCTAAAGTCAGCAATGGTGACTGAGTGGCAGTAGAAGGCACATGAGGACTGACACGAGTTTTGTGTAAGTGAACAAAGCATACTGATAAACAAGTTTCATCGTGGGAGGGAAGAAGTAGAAATCCTCCCACAAATGCCAAAGTAAAGGGGTTTGACCTTTCACTCCTAGGCACGGTTGCCCTTGCCTTTCCCCATTTATCTCCCTTTAGTTTGTGTGGTTAGCTCTAGCTCTATTCGGCCTTTCTTGGGCCCCAACAAGTACATCAAAGACCCACCCTAGAAAGGTGAATGATCTGTTTGAGAGCAATGTTTCTCAAATTTTCCTCTCCACAACTTTTGTCATATTCATATAATATCTAACATTTTTCTTTAAATCAACCCAATTTAAATCAAATTTATTTTAAATGGTCCCCCATACCACAATTTCGGGAACATTACTGTAGTCTAGAGAACATTTCTCAGAGATTTTATTTCTAGGGCAAAAACCAGTTTCCCACAGTTTCTGTATATGTGAAGTCAAAGGAAAGGCGGATGGAGGTCCAGCTGACCAGCTGTCGTCTAAAGGTAATTCTTTAACTTAGGAGTTCTCAAACTTTGTGGTCTCGGGACCCCTCACATTCTTAAAAACTATTGACGGAAGCGGGTGTGGCTCAGTGGATAGAGCCCCCGTTTACCATATGGGAGGCCCGGGTTCGCGTCCCGAGGCCTCCTTGTGAGGGCACGCCGGCCTGAGCGGTGCGGTGGGCTGATGCAGCAACCTCACGGCAGGAAGCGGGTGTGGCGCAATGGATAGAGCACCCGTTTACCATATGAGAGGCCCCGGGTTCCTGTCCCGAGGCCTCCTTGTGAGGGCAGGACGGCTCGTGCGGCGCCGTGGGCTGATGCGGCAAGACCTCACAGCAAGGGGGAGATAAGCAGACACAGAGAAGACACCCAGTGAATGGACACAGCAGCACAAGCAGCAAGGGGGGGGGATAAATAAAATAAAAAATAGACTTTAGAAAGTTTATCAAAAGCAGTATTTTTGTACTAAAGAAAAGATTTTGGGTTTATATTGTGTGTTCTAGTTTCACTGCTTGAACCAA
>JAQZBX010006685.1:9534-39572 GCA_029593785.1 Cabassous unicinctus | reverse complement strand
TTATGAAAAATAACTATTTTCAAAACAAAAAAGTTTAGTAAGAATGGCTGTGTTTATGTTTTCTGCAAATCTCTAACTATCTGCCTTAATAGAACTCAGCTGGATTCTTGCATCTGCTTCTGCATTCGGTCTTTTGCAATATCATCCATTATAAAAGAAAATTAAAAAGGCAAATGTTTTAGTATTATTGTGGTAAGTTTTGACCCAACAGATTTTTTTGAAAGGGTTTTGCCACATCCATATCACACTTGAAAACTCTGCTTTAATTCATTTAGTGACAACATAGTGTAGTTGTGTGGATCTGATTCAGAGTGGATTCTGGAGCCAAACTGCCTGAGCTCAAATTCCAGCTCTGCCACTTCTATTATCTGTATGACTTTGGCCAAGAAATTTAAATACTTTGTACCTTCATTTTTATCTGTAAAATGAAGATAATAATGAGGTGATACACATAAGGGGATATAACTGTCAAAATGAAAAAATAAAATGGGACCTTGAAAGGCGGGTTGATGAAAGTGCTCTGGCTAGTCTTGAACTGGAAGCTTATTATTATATTTATTTGTACTTCTTAGTTTATAGGTAACATTGAACATATTTCCTATGTTTATTGACCATGTGTATTTCTTTTTGTTTCACCTCTTAAAATATTTTATCCACTTTTTTGTTGAGTTGGTATTTTTCTTACTGATTTTAGGGTCTCTTTAAATAGTATATGTGTTCACTTTTTGTCCCTTTATGTGTTGCAATTGCTTTCTCCAAATCCATCTCTTAACTAAGGTAATCCTAATTTTAGGTTTGAAGTTCAAGAATTCAGTTTTTGGGAAATGGATGTGGCTCAAGCAATTGGGCTCTCATCTACCATATAGGAGGTCCAGGGTTCAATTCCCGGGGCCTCCTGGTGAAAGGCAAGCTGGCCTGTGCAGCGTGCTGGTCCGCGCAGGAGTGCTGGTGCAGCAAGATAATACAAAACAGACACAGAGGAGAGACAATAAGAGACACAGCAGACCAAGGAGCTGAGGTGCTGCAAGAGATTGAGCACCTCTTTCCCACTACAGAAGGTCCCAGGATCGGTTCCCGGTACCACCTAAATAGAAGACAAGCAGACACAGAAGAACACAGAGAGTAGACAGCAAGTGCAAAACAATGAGGGGGTGGGTGTGAAAAATAAATCTTAAAAAAAAAAAAAATTAATTCAGATTTGGGCATGTTAACTTTGAAATGTCTGTATGACATTCACATGGATAGGTGGGGTAGAAAGTTGAGATATAAGAATCTGGATTTCAGAAGAGAAGTCAAGGCTAGATATAAATTTAGGTGGTGTTCAGCAAATAGATGGCTTCGAAAGCCATGAAACTAGATATGATCACCAAAATGTACAGATGAAGAAAAGAAGGCCAAGTACTGAGTCCTGGGGCAGTCCAACATGAAAATATCAGGAAGAATAATCAAGAAACAGGGAAGCAGATGTGGCTCAAGCGGCTGAGCTCCTGCCTACCACATGGGAGATCCTGGGGTTGGTTCCCGGTGCATCCTAAAGAAAACAAGCAAGACAGCGAGCTGATGCAACAGGCTGGTGAAGAGCTGACATAACAAGATGACGCAACAAGAGACACAAGGAGGAAAACATGAGAGACACAACAAAGCAGGGAGTGGAGGTGGCTCAAGGAATTAGGTGCCTCCCTCCCACATGGGAGGTCCCGGGTTCATTTCCTGGTGCCTCAAAAAAAGGAAGATGAGCACACAATGAACAGACACAGAGAGTGCAAACAATGGAGCGGGGGGCCAGTAGACATCAATGTAGGGAAGAGAACTGAGAATGTGGTGTCCTGAATGTTAAGTTAAGAAAGTGTATCAGGGAGAAGTTTGTCAGAGTTCAAACGTTGCTGATAGGTTAAATATTACGGATTGAAGGTTAAGTTGGAATTAGCAATATGGAGGTCATTGGTGTCTAACTTGACAAGAGCAGTTTTGGTGATAGGGACTTTCACTCCCCGTTAGTAAGTTCAAGTGAGAATGGCAAAGGAGGAGTTTGATACAACAAAGACTATTATTTCAAGGATCTGTGTTGCAAAGAGAAGGAAAGAAATGGGATGGTAACTGGGAGGGGAACTGAGGTCAAGAATATCTGTTCCATTATTTTTAAAATGTGAGGTGTAAAAGAATGCTTGATTGCTGGTAGAAATAATCTAGTACAGAGGCAAAAAAAAAACCTCTTAATGTAGAAAAGGGGAGAATTGCTGGATAAATATACTTGAGTAGGTGAGGGGATGAGATCTAGTACTTTTTATTGTGACAGTTTGAAGTTCTTTTGTAAATCCCAGAAAATCATGTTCTTGGAATTAATCCATTCCTGTGGGTGTGGGACCCTTTGATTGCATTCGATTCAGTTAAGGGACCTTGATTACATCACTTTTGATTAGATCACTTTAGGACCTTTGCATGGACCCAGGTTAGGTCTCCTTTTCCTGGGGTCTTATATAAACTACAAAATGAAAGTAGAAACACAGAGAGAGGACTCCAGGATGACGTACAGTTGCAGAAAGACAAAGAAGCCCCAAGAGGCTAGGCCGAGACTAGGCACATGCCTGACTGCCCACAGCTGAGCTTAGGGAAGTGAACCTGCAAGGAAAGACAAGGACCTTGGCAGAGAGATTGGCCACCATACTGCTTTGCCATATGGCAGGAGTCCAGGATCTGCCAGCATCCCTGATGATGCCTTGATTTGGAAATTTTTGCAGCCTCAGAACTGTAAGCTTTTACCCTAATAAATCCCCATTATAAAAGCCAACCCATGTCTGGTGTTTTTGCACTGGCTGCCTTTAGCAAACTAAAACACAGGTGAATATAGTAGCAGTTGTTCTCTTCTGATGGGTTCATTTTTCTCCAGGAAGTAGGGGGAAAAAGTTATCACTGACAATAACATTGTGGGTAGAAGACGTGAACAGATGGAGAGAGAGGAGTTGCAAAAAGAAGAGATGAAATTGTAAAGTTATCTAGGAAAATGAAAAGTGAATAAACAGGAAATATAATTTTATTGACTCGCAGGACTTGGAGATCACTTAAGGCTTATGTTCACGAATCTAAACTGAGACCTGTCAACACCCTGACATGTTTTTCTTCCAGTCATGTTGAGCTACATGGGTGCAAGAGTGAGGTAGGTAACAACTAGGGTTATGGAATATCCAAGGGAGTGATCGGTAATTGACCATGGAATAAAGTTGGGTAAGGAAGGGAGAGTAAGGGACAGTGACATAGTGATAGGATTAATATATCAAATTTCCAGCGAGGCTGAAGAATTGTTTGGAGATGAGGATCTAGTGGGGATGAGGTAGAAAGAGAGGAGGTATCAGTCATAGATGGGAATGCATGAAATTGAGAAAATGGAGGGTTTATAGTTACTGGTAATAAGTAGGTCTACTTAGGGAATGATCCTGAGAGTGGCTTAAGTATAATGGAAGCTGAAAGGCATTCAATAAGCTGAGGGTACTGGAAAGATCATCAACGAATGTGTTAAAATCATGAAAAATTAAGGCAGAAGTGCTGAAGAGACTGATGATGAATCAAAAGCTAAAATCATCAAGAAACAAAGGGAAACTGTTGAATTCAGGTTTCACTGCATTGGGATTCAAAAAGTAGCTTTTAAGATTTTTTAAGTTTTGAAATTCATTAAGGTTTTTCTAATGTGGCCAAGCTCATAACAAATATTTGGAAGTGATCTTTGGGGATAAGAGAAAGATATGAACTTATAAGGTACAAAATAATATTTACATTTTTCATTAGGCTATCTACAATGGCATCAGTTAGGATATCATTGTAACAGATATAAGATGGTGGCTTGAATGAGCAGAGATGAAAGGAACTGGGTGGTGTGAGATAGGGCATAAGTGACAAGGATTACATCTAGGTTTCTGTGAAAAGGTGGATAATGGTCTAGCATAGTTAAGAACAGGCTCTGAGAAGTCAGGATGGCTTGGTTCAAAGATAACAAGGTGCGTGACATCAGTTATTTTACCTCTCAATTTTCTCACTGCAAAAAGCAGACAATAGTATCTGAGGTTCTTGTGATAATTAAATGACTTAACAGACATAGAACATTTACTGCTTTTCTTGGCACACAGCCCTCAGTAAGTCTGAGCTACTTTTTTTCTTTACTGAGAGAGAACATTTACAGATGACAAAGTTTAAAAGGAAAGATAATGGAATGGGCTCAGTTTCACATGTTTCAAAGTTGCATTTGGAGCATACCTGTGGAAGTGTTAAGAAAATATGCAATTGGACATTCAGCCCTGGAAATGAGAAGATGTGAACTGGAGAGTGAGAAATAATTTTTTATTAAGGTAAAATTCACATAACATAAAACTCACAATTTTAAAGTGTGTAATTCAGTGACTTTCAGCACATTCTCAATGTTGTACAACCATCACCACTATCACCACTATCTAATTACACTATCTAATTACAGAACATTTTCATCACCCCAAAAAAGTCATGCACCATTACCCCTCTCCCCAGCCCCCGGCAACGACTAATCTGCTTTTGGTGTCTATGGATTTGCCTATTCTCGACAGTTCATATAAATGGAATCCTACATGTGGCCTTTTGTATCATTTCTTTCACATAACATGTTTTCAAGGTTCCATGTTGTAGCATGTATCAATAAATCATTCCTATTTATGGCTGAATATCCCTTTGTATGGATATACCATATTTTGTTTATCCATTCATTAGCTAATGGACATTTTGGTTGTTCCTACTTTTTGGCTACTGTGAAAAATGCTGCTATGTACATTTGTGTATGACTTTTTAATTTCAATTCTCCTGGGAATATACTTCAGCTTGGAATTACTTAGCCATGGTGAATAATAATCCTTTTAATATTCTACTGATTCGGTTTCCTAGCATTTTGTTGAGGATTTCTGTACATGTAAAAAAAAACCAGAGATACTTGTTTATAGTTTCCCTCTCTTGTGCAGTCTTTGGTATTAAGGTAATATGGGCTTCAGAGAACAAGTTAGGAATCATTCCCTCTTTTTTTTGGCAGAGTTTAAGACTGATTTTTAAAAAATGTTTGACAGATTCACCAGCAAAGCCATCTGGTCCTGGACATTTTTGTTGGAAGATTTTTTTATTATTTCTTTCTGTGTTATAGGCCTATTCAGATTTTCCAATTCTTCTTGAGTCAGTTTGGCAGTTGTTTCCAGGAATTTATCCATTTCACCTAGATTATCTAATTTAGTGGCATAGAGTTGTTCACAGTATTTTCTTATAATCCATTTTTAATCTTGTAAACATTGGCAGTAATGATCCCACATTGCTGATTTTAGTAATTTGAGTTTTGTTCTCGGTCAGTCTAGCTAAGTTTGTCAATTTTGTTTGATTGAGTCTACTGTTTTCCTATTTCACTTATCTCCACTTTAAACTTTATTTCCTTCCTTCTGCTGGCTTTCGGTTTTCTCTTCTTTTTCTATCTTCAAGGTGGAAGATGAGGAATTGGTTTGAAATTGTTCTTTAATGTAGGGACAGTTGTAAATTTCCCCCTGAGCATTGCTTTTGCTTCATCACATTTGTTTTGGTATGTTTTGTTTTCATATCCATTCACCTGCAAGCATTTAATTTCTTTGATGCACTGGTTAAAATTACATTTTTTAACTTCCACATATTTATCAATTTTCCTTTGATTTCTAATTTCATTCCATTGTGGCCAGAAAAAAAAAAACTTTGTATGATTTCACTCTTTGAAAACCTAATGACACATTTTGTGGCCTAACATGGTCTATCCAGACTGTTCCATGTGCACTGAGAAAAACGTGTATTCTGCTGTGTGGGTAGTTTTCTATGTTAGGTCTAGTTGGTTTGTTATTTAAGCCTTCCATTTCTTGGTTTATCTTTTGTCCAGTTGTTCTATCCAACAGAAAGTTGAGTGCTGAAGTCTCCAGCCACAATTATTTACCCCCTTCACCATACATGTTGGGACTTTGCTGATAGGAACATACATATTGATAAGTGTTATGTGTTCTTGATGGACTGACCTTTTTAATCAATATATAATGTCCTTTATCTCTTACAGCAAATTTTGTCTTAAGGTCTACCTTGTCTGATATTAGTATGACCACTCCAGTTCTTTTTCAGTTGGCATGTAATATCTTTTTTCATTCTTTCACTTTCAACGCATTTGTGCCTTTGGTGCTGAGTCTCTATAGTTGACTTATGGTTTCTTTAATCCATTCTGTCCTTTAGAGTTTAACTGATTTACATCCAACGTAATTATTGACAAGGAATTAGGCTGCCATTTCCTTTCTAGGTCATATTTTTGTTGCTCCTCTACTGCTGCCTGTTATGCAAAAACTGTTTCTATATGGATCCATTCCCCACCCCTCATGTTAATTGTTACAAATTATGCTGTATATGTTATGCATCTACTGATATTATTTTATGTAATTACCTTTTAAATCCTAAAGAAAAAAAGCACAGACCAGAAATACATTAATACTGACTTTTATAATTATATATGTAGCTAACTTTACTACTTATTTTACGTCTTATTTTTATATTTATGTATAAGCTAACTCTACAAGTTACTACTGTCCTTTCACTTCAGGCTGAAGGACTCCTTTTAGCATTTCTTGGAGGGCAGGTTTACCAGCAACAAACTCTCTCAATTTTTGCTGATCTGGGAATATCTTAAATTCTCCTTCATATTTGAAGGATAGTCTTGCTGGATATAGGATTCTTGGTTGACAGCCGTTTTCTTTCAAAGTTTTGAATATGACACTCCACTGCCTTCTGGCCTCCATAGTTTCTGATGAGTAATCAGCTGTTAATCTTATTGATGATCCCTTGTAAGTAACAAGAGGCTTCTCTCTTGCCGCTTTCAGAATTCTCTCTTTATCTTTGACTTTCAACAGTTTGATTATAATATGCCTTGGTGTGGATCTCTTTGAGTTTAACCTACTTGGGGTTCTTTGAGCTTCTTGGATGTGTAGATTCATGTCTTTCATCAAATTTGGGAAATTTTCAACCATTATTTCTTCAAATATTCTTTCAGCCCCGCCCCCCCTCTCTTCTCCTTCTGGGACTCCTATTATACGTATGTTGGTACGCTTGATGGTGTCCCACAAGTTTCTTAAATTATGTTCAGCTTTCTTCAGTCTTTCCTCATTCTCAGATTGGGTAATCTCCATGGATCTATATTTAGGTTTGTTCCTTTGCTTTTTTGTTGGCTCAAATTTGTGGATCCTCTCAGGTACATTATCTATTTCTGTTAGTGCTTTGTTTAGCTCCACCAGACCTCCTTTGGTTGATTTCAACATAGCTTTTAACTCTGTGGCACAATCATGAAGCAATTCTCTGAGTTCCTTTATCTCATTTTCCAAGCTTTCCTTTAGCTCTATGATCATATCTGCAATTATGGCATAAGAGACATCACGTTCTGATTCTAATGCCTGTGGCTTCGCAGGGCGAGTTTCTATTTTCTTTTTTTCCGATGTATAGCCCATACTTTCTTGTTTGCCTTCTTTGTTGAAAACTGACTTAATATTACTAATGTGTAAACTCTGGAATCAGATTCTTTCCACTCCTTAGTTTGTTTTTGCTGCCTGTTGTGATGGCTGTTATTTGTTTACTGACTTTTCAAAACTAATATTGTAAAGTCTATATTCTTTGTTTTGTGTAGCCACTGAAGTCTCTGTTTGGTTAGCTTAGTGATCAGTTAGTGATTTGACAATTTCTTTAAAAGACCTGAAACTAAAAAACTAGAGGAACAACAACAAAAACCTCCTGTCTTTGCCAGTGGGCTGTGTTTGGGCACAACTTTGATACTTAGCTGTACAGTTTACAACCCTGCCTTAACCTTCACTTTCTGCTCATGCAGGGCCTGAAGGTCAGTCAAAGGTGAAGACTTACGGCCTTCTCAGGTCTTTTCTAAGCATGTGCCCCACTCTTGGTATGCATATGGCCTTTGAGAGTCACAAAAGTGGGGAGCTTTTAAAAACCCTTATTCTTCAAAGTTTTAAGATCCCTAACCTTTCTTCCCAGACTT
The DNA here is from genome assembly GCA_029593785.1 of Cabassous unicinctus. Lineage (NCBI taxonomy): Eukaryota > Metazoa > Chordata > Mammalia > Cingulata > Chlamyphoridae > Cabassous > Cabassous unicinctus. Next base: position 31,534 of record JAQZBX010006685.1, on the reverse strand, counting down.
TTTGGTGTCTGTTTGCCTTAACTGATATTCCTTGCCCCAGGTGACAGTGGCTAGTATATTTGCCTTTAAATATTTTTGAAAAATGCCTCTCAGGCAGTTGCCTCTATCTTGGAAGAGTTCTGAGTCAGGTAAAACAAAGGCAACCTCTTTGCATGAGTCCCTTCAAGGAGCCACCACAGATCAAAACAACCAACCACAATTCTTTGAGAAGAAAGTCTGCTCTGCTCCCTCTGGCATCAGGAATCCACACTGGGAAAATGGGTGTTGTCTTCAAGACAGCTGCCAAGCTGGAAAGGGAGAATAGGGCTAGAGTAAGTTTAAATGCTGTAAGCTCTTTTACTGAGATTCAGTTGCCTTTTTCTTGATAAATTGTTCACCTGGTTACTATAAATCTTTGGCTAGTTTCCAAAAGTGTATAACTCTTATGTACAGTTGATTCTGGCAGTTTTTACCAATTTACTCACTGTTTCTATGAAGGTACAAACCCTTAAGAATTTCCTATTTGCCATTTTCTCTGACATGACCTGCAAGGGGATGATTCTTGAAGGACATGAATATGTTATAGTGCAGAAAACAATAAGTCTGGAAAATGAATGAGAGGAGCTGTCAGAGAGATAGGAAGAAAATAAGGGATGTGCTGTGTTACAGAAGTTAGGGGAGAAGGATAGTGTAAAGATCAAGCAGGAAAAGAATTGAAAAGGGATCACTGGACCCAGGGATATGGAAATCATTGGTGACCTTAGGACTATTTCTCAATGGTGTAAGATTGATATTTTGAGAAAGATAATTTTTCAATGTGAGGGGCTCTCTTGAATACTGCAGTATGTTTAGCATCCTTGGCCTCTAGCAACTGAACACCAGTAGCATCCCAGCACCTAAAGTCAAAATTGAAAATAAATGATTCTCCTCTTGGAGAATCAGCACTGCCTCCTAAAGAACCACTGCTTTAGGAAGATCTATTTTAGTAATGTTATGTGGGAGAACTCAAACCACAGTGAAATGAAGTATGAATGGAGTAAGTATTGAAACCAGTAAGGTGCTAAAAACAAGAAATTTGGCTGAGGTGATGAAGGTGATAGAGCAAGAAAAGTAGAAGGGAGTATGGGCTTTTTAAAGATAGGAAGAATAGCAGCATCCTAACTAGTCTCCCTGCTCCCTTCCTTGCCCAGTATACTATTCTCAACACAGCAGCTAGCATCACTTCTCTGTTCATAACTCGGCTTCCCATCTCACTCAAGAATAAAAGGCAAACCTTCTTATAAAAGCCTACAAGATTCTTCATGATCTGCTCCTGTAACTACTGCTGTAACCTACCTGGCCACATTTCCTAATACTTTTCCCCCTTTACGCACCATCGTTTAATCACACTGCTTTCTCTATTGTTCTTGAATGCTCTTGACACCCAGTCTTTTTTAAGGAGGCACCAGTAACCAAACCCAGGACCTCCCATGTAGGAGGCGGGCAGTCAACCGCTTGAGCCACATCCACTCCCCACCCATAAAGCTTGTTCCCTCATCACTTTCAAGTTTTTGCTCAAATGTTCCCTGCACAATGACTACTTTATTTTAAAATATTTCTCAACCCAGCACTTCCTATCACTTTCTGTTGTTCTCCATGGCATGTATTACTTTCAAACTATATCAGTAGTTTATCAGGAAAAAATTGAAATGTTTTGAAGTGTGTGAGAATTGGGTGAGAAGTGCTCAGCTCTTCTGGGGGTCCATATGATTTTGACCATCATGAGTTTTTATTGGAATCTGTCTATTCTACTAATAGTCTTCAGCAGTGTGTAAATACTGACAGGTACAAAGAAAGTGAATGGTTAGGTTAATTCAGACTTAAGTGCTGCCAGACAGAGGCAAAGGATTTAGGCTGTGGTTTCCAATCTTGGCTGTACCTTAGTATCTATTACCTGAGGGGACTTTATAGGAACCAATAAATGATGCCCACAGAATCTGTTTACTACACTATTTACATTATTAAACCTGCCTAAAAGAATATACCTTATATTTCAAACATGTGATCAAGATATGATGATATCCTCAAGGTCCCCCTGCCCTTTTCTAAATAGTCATTTTCGTTGCAGTTGCTCTATTTTCCCTCAATTGAATGAAACCTTCTATCACAAATATGAGAACAAAGGTTCTCCTTTTAGTTATGTATTATAGTTAGTTCACATATGAACTCCACAAGAGCAGGGACCAAATCAATTTGGCCCACTCTGTTCTTAAGACCTGATACAAAAAAGCTCAATAATGCCATTTTAAAAAATGTATGAATTATAACCATCATTGGTGGAGCATGTTATATACCATGTGCCACTAAATTATTTATATTTCGTTTATACTTTACAAACAATCCTATACCTTATGGCTCCAGTTTTAGAGATAAGGAAGTATAACCTCTGAGTCTTTAGTAATTTGCCCAAGATCACATTGCTAGTCAGTCAATGATTGTACCTAGAGGTTTATATTGTATCACTCTGATTCCAAAACCCATGCTTTTAATCACTATATTATGCTGTTTGAGAAGAAGGCAAGGTCAGGGGAAAAGATAGAAATGAAAATATGTAGTTAAAATTTTCAGGAAATATATCCATATTTTGTGACACTTTAGCAATTCTAGCAGTCTTTTTTAAAGTCCTTTTAACAACTAGAGGCTTAAGGACTTCACTTTTTGATTCTTTTTCTACCAATAGAATCACATTAAGCACTTGGTCACCTATGGCCTAGAGGTTGACAGTTCTACCCTTCTATTGTCTGATATGTAAATATGCCTGCAAAATTTTAAAAAGGTTATGTTACATTATTTTATCTATATTAGGAATATTCTAGCTTTCCCCCCAACTTATTTGAGACAGGACTGCATTTATAACTCTTGTTCTTTTAGAAGGTAAGAACAAATAGAATCACATGCCTTTTCCTCTTGAGATTTCCAATATTTTGCAATTTTCTTTGTATATTCTTTAACAGGCAATATGCTTCCATTCAACAAAACATGTACCCAATAGCTCACAAGAAGCTTTCATTCTAGTGGAAGGGAGAAAACCAATATAAGTAACATTGGACAATAAATGCTGTAAACACAGCAGGGTTTGGGACATGGTATGGGGTATCATTTACATAAAGTTCTCAGGAAAGAACTCTCTGATCAGGTGAGATGAGAGCAGAGACCTGCAGAAGTGATGTGTAAGCCAAACAGTTATGAAGGGGAGGAGCACTCCAGGCAGAATGGCAGTACTGCCAAAGTCCTGAGGCAGAGACATGCTTGGTATGGAGAATTAAGAGTGACAGGAGAATTAAGCAAGTTAAGTTCCTGGAGGTAAAGCCAAAGGCAATGTTAGTGGGGGCAGTTTACACTGGGCCTTGCAGACCATGGTAAAAACTCTGGCCTTTATTCTGAGTGAGATGGGAAGCCACTAGTGGGTTTTAAGTCAAGAGGTGATACTATGTGACTTTTTAAGGGATCACTGTGATTGCCCTCTGAGAAAACAGACCATGTGAAAGCAAGCGTAGAGGGGGGAGATCATTTAGGAGGCCACTGCTATAGGTCCAGGTATAAGATGATGGTGGCTTGAACCAGAGTGATTGTGATGGAAGTGGTGAAAAGAGATCAGATTCTGGGTAAATTTTGAAGGTAACGCTGTCAAGATTTGCTAATATAATTTATGTGAGGTATGAAAGATCAAGGATGACTCAAAAGATTTTAGCCTCAAGTGGAAGAATGGATTTGACAATCCATGAGACTGGAAAAACTTGAACAGGACATTTGGGGTGGGGGTGGGGACACTTAAGACTGTGACTGTGGATATATTAAATTTGAGATGCCTGTTGGACAATTAAGGAATGCTGTAGAGTAGGCAGGGAGGTATTCAGGGTAAAGATCTGGGCTGGAGACTCAAATGTGGGTTCCATTCAGCTTTAGAGGATGGGATAAGAGTACAGAGTAGAGAAACAGACCCTACTGTGAAAATTCAATTGTGGGACAGGAGGAAGAACCAATAAAGAGACTAAGGAACAGCCATTTAAAAAGAAAAAGAAATTAGAGAGTAGTATCCTGGTAGGTAAGACAGGAGTTTCAGGAAGGAGGGTGTAATTAATCAGCTGTGTCAAATGCTGCTGATAGGTCAAGTGCAATGAAGACTAAAAGAGTGGAGCAGAGAAATTGGGGCAGTATCTGGAAGGAGATACAGGTCAAGAGTTTTTGTTTTAAGATGGAAGCTAGAACAGCATATCTATAAATTGATGGAAGTGACCAACTTCGACAGTTTATCCATAGTTTTTGTGGAGTACAGTGAAGTACTATATAGGGATTCAGATGTAGGAAGATTGGTAGATGTGATGGTTGGAGCAGGTGGGAGTTGTTACTGCTTTCTGATTTCTTCTATTTTCTTAGAGAAATAAGAAGCAAGGTGAGGAGTGGTGACACCAACCGTCGTAAATGTGAAAGAGGTGTTTAAAAGAGGAGCAGAGTGAAGGGATTAGAGAATGTAACCCGAAGAGTGAGAATCAGCTTGGCTATGTGTTTCTGTCAAGTTCAACTGCTCTGCTAGACACTGGTGAAGACTTGTAATTAGCCAGGACTGTGATAAAGGCAGGTTAGATGGAGGAAGAGGGGTGAAAGGAGTGGAAAACATTTGTAAGGAAGGATTTGAAAGCTCAATCCTGAGCTTTTAAAAATGGGCTTAACATTTAGAAACATCTAAGTGTTTTTCTCATAGCTCAGCCCAGTTTGCTGCTATTGCTCAAATAATATATTTCAATATCGGCAAAGACATGTGCCTATCAAAAAAGAAATTACTGTTTTGTATTCTTCTGATATCCCCTGCTCTCAGTGTATTTGTTACAAAAGTGCTAGAAATTACACATGTCTATTGAAGTGTTTTTTTTTTTTTTTTTTTTTTTTTTAATTAATTAGGGGGTGCCAGGAACTGGCAGCTTTTTTCTTAGTTACTGACAGCTTATGTGGGCATTAAGTAGGCTTTCACCATTTCTTATTAATGGGAACAACATTAACGTTTGGTAAGTAGATATAGTAAATAAGGCTATGTAATTGCTATTTTCATTTTTTCCCCAGTCAGTTGTGATTTCAGGGCCACTTTTCCCATTATCCATCTCATTAGGCCCAGCAATAATTTAAATTGTTGGATACCAATTCAGTTAGTTTTTGAAGCAGTGTAGTTTCTTCTTTGTTTCCTATTTTTGCCTCCCTCCCCCCATGTAGTCTAAATGGTTTTATTTTTATTTAGTGTTTATTATTACAGCCCTTTATGTTAAATTAATGCTGCACAATTGCCTAACAAGGAGTTCAGAACAGGGGGAAAAAAAAATCACCTGAATGTCACCATCCTCAAGTAAATTTTAATTTTTTGGCATGTTTGACTGACACCGCCCTCCCCCCCCCTTGCCAACGTTGCTATTGTGCCTGCAGCAGCATAAATAAAATCTCTTGCAGTTTTATTTGGCAAAGACTGCAAACGACTCTTAATTTGTCAAAAGACTTAGCGAGGAAGAGGCACTAGAAAAGAGAAAAATGGGAAATAAAGAAAGGAGAGGGTGGGGGAGGGGGAGGGAACAGCCAATTCGGGCCAGAGATGTAAAATATTTAAACAGAATGACGCAGCTCAACGCTTTTTCCAAATAGCTCCCTCCAATCTCCAATATAATCCGATTTCTTAATTCACTGTCCCGAGTGGCTCTCCCTCCTCAGTCCAGGAATGCCCACCGTGCAGCCGCTCAGACACACAGCCTCGCAATCTGTTCAAGCCCCCTCAACACCTTCATTTTCGCCAGCTCTCCTAGAAAGCGTCCTTTCTTTCACCTTCTGCGGGTGTCACTTACTTCTCAAAGGCCGACGACGTGCTCGCGGAAGCCCCTGGCCCGTCGCGGTCTGCGCGCTGCGTCCGATGCGGGGCGGGCACCCAGGCCTCGGTTCGGCTCCGCAGGGGCAACTCCTCGCTGCCTGGAGGATGGCTTCCCAGGGCTGCAAACAAAGAACGCTGTTGGTAACCGTCCGCCGCTCGCCTCGCCGACGGGTTTCCGACCACCAGCCCGCGTCCCAAGCCCGGTGAGGAGCGGTGGCCGGAGGCTCGAGGGCTCGCCCAAGGTCACCCCCACCCCCGGCTCGGGGCGCACGCGCGCCGCTGCGGCCTCCCTTATTTAGTCTGCGATGGCTGCCCTCGCGCCCCGTCATCCTCCTCCCGAAGGCCACTCCGTGCCTGCGCACCCCGGAGCCCCTGCGACCGGCCTCGAGCAGACCCCTGAGCAAGACGCGCCCTAAACAGCAACGCTGGCGCCGGACGTGCGCTCGCGGCAGAGGAGCGGCCACCGGAAAGAGCGGGCGAGTCGCGAGCTGGCGAGCCAGGCCGCGCAGGAAGAAGCAGCCCCGAGCAAGCCGAGGTTGGCCGGCGGCGGCGTCCGGAGCCACGCGGGGCGGGGCCTGAAGAGAGGAGGGGCCAGGCGGAAACTGCCGATGTTTGCCGAAGGCGGCATCGTCCGAGTTGCCCGGATGTAGTTGGTGGAGCGGCAGCGGCGGCACCAGCGGCGGCGGCGGTGGTGGCGGCGGCGGGAGGAGGAGGAGGAGGAGGCGGAGAAGGACCAGGCAGTGGCGGCGGCGGCGGCGGCGGGAGGAGGGGAGGAGGCGGCGGAGCAGGAGGAGGGGAAGGCGGAGCAGGCGGTCGCTCTCCGCGGGGCTGAGCCGGACGCGTCTGGGTGCCCCCCTCCGCCGGTTCGCCGCTGCCGCCGTGTAGTTGGCTCCGCCGGCCGGGCCGAGAGTGAGCGTGGTGTCGGCGGAGGGAGATGGCCCGGGAGCGCCGGCGCCAGTAACGGGGAGGTGCTGAGACTCGCCGAGGGCGCGCCGGGCCCTGGTGCCGGCGCCCCGCCGCCCGCCCGCCTCTCGCGGCCGCTCTCCCCCCTCCCCGACACACACTCACAGGCCGGGCATTGATGGTAATGTATGCGAGGAAACAGCAGAGACTCAGTGATGGGTAAATTGTCTTTTCGTTTCGGGCCGGGCGGCGGGGGGCGGCGGCGGCGGCGGCGGCGGCGGGGGGGCTGTTCCTCCTTATCGGGAGCTGGCCGCGCCGCCATTTTTGTTGTTAACCCTGCTCCGGCGCGGGCTGGAGGAGGCGCGGCGGCGGGAGCGGGGGGCCGGGCGCGTGTGCGGGAGCGGCCCGGGGCGCCGCGGCCGGCTCTCGGCGCCTGCCTGGGGGCCGGGCGGGAGCGGGTGAGTGTGCGGGCTGCCGGCCGGGCCCGCTTGGGGGTCGCCCGTGGGGAGGGGCGGCCGGGGCCCGCGTTTTCCCGTCCTCCCCCCGCGTTGTCTCATGTCGCCGCCTCTCTTCCTGTTTTTCAGCTGTCACGACCGGAGGGGGGACTCGCAGCCTTACCAGGTACCAGCCGGGGCCGGGGTGGAGGGGCCGGAGGGGGGCCGGTGGGGGAGGGGAGGGACTGCTACTCGAGCGCAGGCTTCAGAAGTCGCTACAGGCCCTTCGGTGCCGCAGATCCGAAACTAGCACCGCGGGCGCCCTTAAAATGTTGTGCTTGGTGCTGCGAGCACTCTCCTACCGGGCTTAGTGATTTATTTTGACAGGTGACTGGAGGAAGTTAAGATTTTTTAGAAAACATTCGCAGCCAGGAAAACCTGACTCGATGATTTGGGTGTGAAGGGATCAATGCGATGAAGTGATGAGTGACTTGAGGCATATTCATTTGTTGGATTGGGGAACTAAGTTAATGCGAACGTTTTAGAATTCTGTCAAGGGCCTGGGAAGAATCAGCCAATTGATTTTCAACTCTTAAGTATGTTGTAACCTACTGTCTTTTCCCATTTGAGTTATTTTGGGTGCAAATGATTGCCTTCGTATGAAAGGTACAGTGTTGTTGTTTTTTTTTTATTACTTCAAAAGTTAAGATCTTTGGGTGCTTGGATAATTGATTCCAGTGTATGTGGTTCATATGTTTTTTTGTTTTTGTTTTCCAACTGCAGTTGTTGCATGTGAAGTATAAAAAATTTGTGATAGAAGTACTCTGAGGTTTTGGGGGGGTGGTAATAAGATAAATGGTTGACAACTATCACATGACACTAGAAATTGTGTAAGTACTTTGTAAGCCTAATCACTTAAAGAGTAAGAGAACACATATCTAAGATAGTTTTTTTATTGGCTAGCAAGAGTTGTTAAAACTCAAGTTAAAAACTCTAGGGCCCCCTGATAAATGTGTATTACCTCAGGGTATGTCAAAGATTAAACCCTGTTGAGTCTGTCCCCCTAAAACGTAATTACACTGGTCTATCCTGGTAGTCTTAAAATATGTGATAGAAAAAAACTAACCCATTATTGTGAAGGAATTCCATTATGCTTTTTTAGAACTGTCGTATATCAGTTTATTTTGGTCAATATTTTTAACTCTTAAAATTTTTTTCCACATCTGCGAGAGTAGGTATGTTAAGTCTGAAATGCTTTGAGTCAAGCAATTGACAAAAGTGATTTTTTTTTTTACTTTGGTATGTTTGTACAAACATACATATGCTTATTTATATATGAGCCTTTGCATGTCAGTTGTAGAGCAGAAGTTGATTATAGTAATATTAAATTTCTGGTTTTCTTTGGATTAAGGTTTCAAAAAAGGATCTCAACATTAATTCCCAGAAAAGTTTATTAAGGAATTAATGTGCCAGGGTGTTTGATTTACTGTATTTACAAGATAATTAATGGAGTGAGGTTTTTTGTTTTTTCTTATTACATTTAGTGTTATGATTTGTATCAGGAGCTTTATTATACCTCTTCAGCATTTGGAACATGCCTGAATAACTAAGAGCAGAATTCAAAGTTGAAATTTTAATTTTGATATAAATCCATAGAACTTAACAAACTTTATGGTTAAATTAATTTTGGGAGTTTAAGGTTTCAATTCTCTCTCTCTTTTTTTGGGGGGGTGATGTTTTACAGGCACTTAAATATTCATCGAAGAGTCACCCCAGTAGTGGTGATCACAGACATGAAAAGATGCGAGACGCCGCAGATCCTTCACCACCAAATAAAATGTTGCGGAGATCTGATAGTCCTGAAAACAAATACTGTGACAACACAGGTCACAGTAAGGCCAAAAACGTGCATACTCACAGAGTTAGAGAGAGGGATGGTGGTGAGTAGTTTTCTTGTTGAAACTTTCACATATATTTATCAGTTTTATGTAAAATAATTGGTGGCAGTATAGTTTAAGCTTGAGGACTTTACCATGTAGTTATGTCATCAAAGTGTTTTATTTGTCAGTTTATTTGATTCATAAACAGGTCATATGTAGAAATAGGATGCTGACCTGAGCATATAAAAATTAGAGTGCAGATAAGAATATATTTATGAATACAATCTACTAAATATTTTCATTAAGTGATGGGAGAAATGCAGAACATTTTTCCAAAAAAGTGATTTTTACCTTTTAAAGTACACCTTTTGGTTTATTTGGCTTAGTCTATTTCGAGATTCTTGTTTCTGCTTAAATTTATTTTTTAAAGAATTCAAATCTGTTAACTACAAATAAACCATAAGTAATGAATTCAGAAATTCAGTAGGGTTTTCAGAACAGTACAAAGGCTTAAAAAAATTTGAGATTCAGAAAATCCCCTTTGAGTTTTTGTTGTGAACATTAAAAATTTTTCTATGTTCTACAGGATTCTGGTAATTTAACTTTTTTTTTTTTTTAATAAATCAGTTTTATTGACACATTAATAAAGCATGTAGTTCACCCAAAGTGTACAATCAGTGGCATTAATCACTTCAATCATTATTAGCATTTTCGTTATTTCAGTAATAATAAAAACAAGAAAATCTTTACCCTTCAATTTATAATTTTTATGTGCTATTCATTTAAATATTCAACTTTTTAAAGTTAGCCTCCCTTTCAACTGCTGCTACCCTTCAATTATCATCTTTTTTTTTTTAAGCGAGGTACTAGGGGCTGAACCCAGGTCCCCATACATGGAAGCAGGCACTCAACCACTGAGCTACAACTGCTCCCTTCAGTTGTTATCTTACCTCAAGCACATTGCAATGGGAGACCGGGAAAAGTAAATAAAAGCAGTTCTCAATAAATGTTTTCAGGCTTAATTTGCCCAAAGTTTACCAAAATACCGAATTTCATGTCTAAAGCATGCCTTAAGGAACAATCCAATTTTCACAGAGGAAATTAAGACATCTTCGTGTTTCCCACTGTAAGATCTCATGTTCCTTAGTAGTTAATGTGTTGGAGATAAATTTATATAATTTTAAATTTCTAAGGAAACTGAATAGAGTATCATATGACTTTTCTCCCCTGATTGGCAACTAACTTTTCAATACTTAGCTTACTGTTTAAAATATATATATATATATGATGCATCTTTTGGTCCTCTATTTTGCCTCCTGGGTTAGAAATCAGCCTTACTCCCTGAGCAACATTGGCCTGCCTCTGTACTTAAAATTACTAGGTTGAGGAAATTAATAATCATCAGAAAATTGTATTGGGATGGAATAATTTGGATGATTATTAGATGGGGGAAAATAGCATTTTTTCTTTAAATGTAATTACGTCTGTGTTCTTTATGCAGATAAGCCATATTTTTGTAAGTAACAATAGCCAGGTGTGTTTGATTAAAAGTTCTTTTGTGGCAGTTATTTAAACTATTAACATTTTCATTTTTGTGGATATATTTTCCATGATGCTGTGTATAGGTTGAGATTATACTATTATTAAATGCTCTTCTATAGGTGGTTTCATTTCAAATATAAGTTCTATTTGGGCAGCTACTGTGGATGCTTTGTTTTATTTTTAAATTTTTGGTGATTGTGGCAGAATAGGATTTTCTTATACATAGGCTCTCAGATTTCTCTATTAGTGACCGTGATCTGGTTAATCTATCATCTGTCTAGGAAGGAGACTGGTTAGATCCACAAGGAGACTTCTGTAAATGCTTTCATTCACTTACTGTGAACCATGCCTGATAAATTCTTTTACAGAATGTTCGAAGAACATTCTGTCGCTTATTCATTCAGCAATCATTGGGCAACCACTGTGTGCCAACATTTTTGTGATACTCTTGGAAGTCAAGATAAGATTTGAGGTTCTCCTTCAAGGGTTTGACTCTTGAGAACCAGTGGAGCTGTAGCTATTTATCTTTTCTCTACCCTTGTTTTTCTTCACTTTGATTTTAATTTTCCTTCCATGCAAACTCCAGATACCTCCTGTTGGGTTTTAGGTTCCTTTTTATTTACATTTGCTTACTCTACTTAGCCAATGTTTCCTTAGCTCCTTTTGTAAGAGACTAGTTACTTATTTAGTCTGATCTAGTTATTTGCTATATTATGCCCCACTGACTAATCTGCTTTCCAGCTGCTTTGTATACACTTCTCAGCTGCTTGCTTGTCTTCCTCTGGGATCCTATTTTAACTACCAGATAGATATAATACTATAATTCCATCCCTGTCTGTGCCATCTTTAAGATACCTGGTTGCCATATTTGTTTATACTATAAAGGAATAATACCAAATACCATAACATATGATATTTCCACTTTGGAGTTCAGAGTATCTCTTTGATGTTAATCTAATATTTTAAAGATTGAAAATGATGATCCTTTCCTCACTTGCATTCTTTGGGAATTACTCTCTGACTTGAGGAAGAGGATATTATATATAATATATAATAATTAGTTGGACTCCAGGTGCCTATGTTCAATTTTTTTTCTTTTACTTCACATCAGTATATGTTTGAAACTAAGCTTTTTAAAGTCCGTATGTATAATTTATTAGAAGCATTTAAATTCCCTTAGACTTTTATCTTTAAATATGAAGTGAAGTAAATAATCCATAAATATAAATTCAAAACCATTGTCCAAAGTTAAATGTATAAGATGGATTGTCTATTCTGTCAGCATGTGTAAGTATTGGAAGAACAAGTTGCTATATTTATTGAACTATTTTTTTTTTTTTTTTCATTTTAGGAATTTAGTTAATATCTAATAACAAAAGTATATGCTATGATTTTTAACTAGCATTTTACAAAACAGGTTAAATGCAGAACTTGTGAGGTGTGTTTTATGTTTTCCTCAGGATTGGGTTTCACTGGTGCCTGCTGACATCAGAACACAGTTTTTTTTGTTTGTTTTGTCTTTTTTTTTTTTTCTTTTTCCCTAATAATTATGAGATTTGTTTCATAGGAGTTTGGGTTTCCTTGAAAAGTACCAGTTCAGAAGTATTGTGAAAAAGGACTTATAAGATAACACTATTCAAAATGAGGAAGTAGGAATTGAAAATCATTTGTCTCTCCTGAAAAATCCTTAGGTTAAAGTAAGACTTCAATGCAGTAAGGCATGTACAGTTTAAAGAGTTAGAGATCTTATCCCTTAGGATTTCTTAAAAGGAATATGGATTATCCATTGTAAATTAAGGGAGGTTATGAGAGGTTGTAACTTACTTAAAAGGTGAAATAAACCTTAAGTTAATAAATCTTACCAATTTAAGGTGAATAACTTAATGAAATCTGTGATCTATAAAATTTACAATTTTCTGTTTAAAAATAACTGAAAGCAAGACTCTTAATCATTAATTTGATATTTATAGTCTAGACATTTTTAAAGGTGCTGCTAACTCCCAAATGTCAGAAGTATGAATACAGAATATAGGTTGAATTTGTGTTACAGAGTTTTAAACTATTTTCAGTTTGTTAAAGGCAAGGCAGGAAGGAACTTTGAGAGGTTCTGTCTTTGCTGTCCTCTTTCTTGAGGATTAGTTCTAAGTGGTTTTTTTTTACCAAGCATCTTTAAGAATGACACTGAATGAGTTTAGGAAAGAAGGGTCTCTTTATAGAGATTCTGTAAAGCTGCTCCAAAAATTCATCAGCCTTTTGGGACCTGTACCTTTTTTCTAGTCCCTTTCAGAATTATTGTAAGAAACTTGTTTTTTTATAAGATACATTTGTAATATTTGTTAGAAACATTCTCCCTGGGTAGGTCGCTTAACTCGATTAATTGAAGAATAACCAGTTTGAAGAATAACCAATCCTCTTTATTGGTTCCGAGTGCTATGATTTGTGGAATTTTTAGTGAATTTGTATAATTTTTTAGTTAGTATTTTAATATCTTCTGAGTGTAAAGGAAAATTGCCCTTTGTGTGTTAGTAAACATTTGTTTCTAAGGATTTTTAAAGTTTATAGCTAGCTGCATAGTGAAGTTTTTAAAATCTTATTTGGAAATGTAATTGTAGCTCCTGGTAGATCATTTTCAAACAAAAGGTACTATTAACATTTTGAGGGAATTGTTGTATAGGGACCATTTGTGAATAATTGGCCTTTTCAGAGTTTTAAAAATTTAATTTGGTAAGTAATTAATGGTTGAATCCTTTCACTTTGTGTAATAGACTGCTATCGTTGTACAACATAGCCTTATTGTCACATAAGTAACTTTACATTTTTAATAAAATGAAATGTTTTACATGTAGTGTTAGAAGGTACTGTAGAAATTAACTGTCTTGTTTGATCCTCATATTGATCCTGAAAGGCAGATAGGACAGGCAGTGTCCCTATTGTACAGTTTTGCACATAAGGGAAATTTTACTTGTACAAGATTGGATAAATAGTGACAGAGCCTAATCTGATAAATTGTTCTGCCTACTCTGGTAAATTTGTGTATGCTGTCAGAGATGAAACATTTAGGTATAAGCTGATTTTGCTTGTACCCTCTTATGTTTATTTCTAGATAGAAAGACTTCACTGTAACTATATTGCAGTACAACACCAAAAGATCCCCCAAAAAGTGTTAATGAGACTGTAGTTTTTTTTGTTTTATTTGTTTTTTAACTTTTCATTTTTAAATTAGATTTACAGGAAGTTGCAAAGATACTAAAGAAATCCTGTGTATCCTTTACCCTATTTCCCCCAATGGTTACAGCTTGTCTAATTATAGCACATTATCAAAGCCAGGAAATTGACAGTGGTACAATGTATGTGTGTAGTTCTCTGCCAGGTTATCACAGGTGTCAGTGTCTTATATTTTAAAATAAGTTTTTAATGTGAAAGCTTGCCAGAAATTTCACTAGGAAGAACCATTTTTTCACAAGATTAAGTGCTCATATCCAGAGACTTGTTTTTAAAAAACATGGAAAATCTAAAATATACTAATGTTTGCCTTCCAGTGATATTACTGGAATTTTTTAAAGTATTTTTCTGGCTAATGAAAATAAGAGATAAATATTGCCTATTTCTATTGGTCCATACTTCATAGGAAGTTAGAAAATTGGGCATATATTTTTGCATTGGATTTCCATAGGCCAGTTAAAAGACCACAGGAAACATTCCATTTCAAGAGAAACATGGTTTACAGCTTAGCAGTCTTAATATTTAAACTTTTCAGTGTTTTTTCCTTAATTTCAGAAAACAATATCTACATATATGATCTAAACATCTGTGCGTTTAGTGCTATTACCAAGTCATCTGTTTTGTGGCTTCTAGTCATTATATCATTTTAATATTTTTAGTATTTTTAAAGAGATGGTTATTATGTATTCATGACTTAATTGAAGTTCTATTTTACAATGATAAAAATATTTTTGAATGGTTCACTTTGGTCTTTTTAGGCGGTCTTGTTTTCTAAGTTTGTAAGATGTATTTAAAGTTCATGGTGTAACATACCTAGTGTTTTTGGTCTATAATTCACAGAAAATGTATATTTTCTAGATTGTCTCTCAGATTAAGCTTCGGTTTATCTATTCTGTTGTGCAGAATGGTTTTGGTGTAGTATGTAATTCTGTTTTAATGCTGGAAAGAGTGAACATAGCAATGAGCTCAGGCATTTGGGACTCTATTCTGGTAACTGATGATACTGATTGTCATTTTAATCATTACAAAACCAATTATTTACGACTGGAAAATATCCTATGAACAGTCTCCTTTTTTTATGATTTGTATGATGTTTTATCATTTTTAAAGCTTTTTTGCATTGTTTCTTAATTGATCCCATAACAACCCTTTGAAATAAGTTGGTCCATATTCTTATTTTGCTGATGAAAGTATAATCCAATTAAGGTATTTAGCCTACTACTAAGTAATAGTTGAAACTGGACAGCAAGTCTCTTTTCTATATGTAGAACTTCAAACGACATTCCAAATTTTAACTTTCTCAGTATTTAAACTGCAATAATTTTAGTCTGGGCTACCACCTTCTCTTATCTGGACTATGCTAGGGCCACCTGAATGGTCTCCCTGCTTCCTTTTTGCTTCTCAGTTACTTGCCCACACAGTAGCCAAAGTAATCTGGTTAAAATGCAGATTCATTCACATCACTCTAATGCTCAAAACTCTCCAGTAACTTCCTGTTATTTCTCAAGGCCTATAAAAGACCCTCTGTAATCTAGTCTCTGAGTATTTCTTCAGTCTCTTCTCATACCACTCTTGTTCGTGCTGCTCTGTCAATACTGATCCTGCAGGAAATAGTGTACTCTTGTCCCAAGGGTCCTGCACTTGGTGATCCTTCTTCCTCTTTCTGTATGTTTTCCTGGTGCATACTTTCATTTCAGTAATGTGTCTGCATAAGTTCCACCCTCTCATAAGCCTTCCTTGACCTTCCTGACCATGCTGCAACAGCCTTTCCTCTGCTTTATTCTGACTTTGTACTTAACATGGTCTCATAGAATATTTACTTAAGAGTTACTCTGCTATAACATGGCATCTGCATTTCTAAAAATCATCCTGCTATCCAGAATCATGCACAGAAGACCACAGGACTTAATGGGGAAAATGGAATTAGGGGCACAACACTCAAACTTTTGTCAGTGACAAATTTAAAAAAACGACAGAAACCTAGTAAGAATTATAGCATAGTTTTATACATATTAAAAATGGTTAAGAAATACATAAATACTACACTAAATGTGACGCTTCACCATGACAAACACCTAATGTTTGTGAAAGTGGGCATATGTCAGAAGGATTTTATCTAAAACCGGATGCATAGCTTTGTAACACGAAATGTGCATGGACATGATTCATAATGCCTGTGACGAACTGAGGTAGTTGGTAGATGTTTGAGGTGCGTGCACCTGTGTGTTTTATATATTCTTATGCAGCTCTGGTCAGCTTTTGTGTTAGGTATGCTCACATTGTTCCCTGATACATAAGTTTAGAACAAATTCATGTTTTAGGCACAAGTGTTAAAGCATAACTGACTGTATTTAGTTTTTATTTCCTTGTCTTTTGTGGAATATAAGCTCCACCAAAATTTCTTCTCTTTCATCCTCTTTGCCTGGAACAGTGAAGTAGATGGATAGATAAAGGAATTTGGGGATTGTCATTATAATTTAAGGGACGTGAGCTTGCAGTTTTCTGGAGCAGTGCTTCTCAAACTTGAATGTGTATACTGATCAACTGGAGATCTTGTTCAAATGCACATTCTGATTCAGCAGTTCTGGGGGTTGGGGTGGGGGGAGAAGGGGTCTGCCTTTTTAACAAGCTCCTAAATGAGTCTGCTGCTGGCCAAACATGAGTAACAAGGTTCTAGGGCAGCCATGTCCAGTGGAAATAGAACTTGAGCCACAAATGTAAACCACTTACATAATTTTCTAGTAGCCATATTTTAAAAAGCAAAAAACAGGTGAAATTGGTTTGAGTATATTTTATGAAATCTAGTATATCCAAAATATTAGGATTTCAACATGTGATTGATATTTTTAAAACTATTAATATGATATTTTACATTCCTTTGCTACTGAGTCTTTGAAATCTAGTGTGTATTTTATACTTAAAACACATTACAGACTTCATTTGGCACAGGTGGCTATTGAAATGGACAGTGCAGTTCCAGTGTGAGCTGTTACGGAAAATATGATCATCCAGTTGGTCTATTGTTTTAATTTGTTCCTTTTTCTCTGAAGAGATGCATGTATTTTACATGCCTGATCATTCTCAAATACCATATTCATACAAAGCAAGCTTGTACTTAATGGATCCTTGAACTACAGTACTTGCATGATCAATAGATACTTGGTATTGATTTTGTCAATACAAGAGGACTGACTGACTGGGAGTTCTTTTCAGTTAGGGCTCAGAGAATATTAATAATATACTTTATCCTAGTGGATAAAGTCTTCTTTCAGGTAGATTTGTATTTAAGTCCAGGCTGTGATACTTGCTAGTTAGGTGATCTTAGGCAGTTACTTGATCTCTGAGCTTTTGTGTCTGTCCCCTTAGGACTGTCTTGGAATTAAGTGAGATTATGTATATAAAACACTTCTAATGCATTTAGTTAAATGCCGGGACTGTGACAGTAAATTATTAGGCTTGCTTTTTTATTCCTGTGAATAATTACGATGTCGTGTCCCATTAGGAACCCCAGGGCTCAAGCTACTGCTGCTTTAGGGTTAGGAGGAAAATACGGGTATTTCAATTGCCAACTGAGGAGTCTGGCAAGTGAGAACTACATGAGAGGGTTGCAGGATTATTCTCACTTGGCACCTGCTCATACCCAGCACTTTGCAATTGAGAGATTTTTGCTGTAGATGTAGGGGTTTAAAGAACGAACAAACAAAAAAAAAACAGCTGCATAAGTTTAAGTTTTCTAAATTTGGCTGCTTGAGTCATTTGGGGAGCTTTTAAAGCTACAGCTCTCCCTTATCCCATCAGAATCATCCTGAATCAGAATAGTAGGGGATGGAGCCTAGAAAACTGAGTTTTTAAAACAAACACTAGTTTCATTTAAATATTTATAAGCTAAAGTCTAGGGAAAAGTACATGCAAAAAGAGGAAGAATTCTAAACTGGACATTATGTGTATGCCGTTACACATTCAGTACCAACTAGCTAACTTAGTATTCTGTGGTGAGGACATATAATGCCTGGCAGTAGAGCAGTTTCTAACTAGTATTAGCACTTGGACAGGCCAGTGATCTCATTGGGTAGTTTCTTTATTGCTTTAGATAAAACGGTGTCAGGTACCCCATAACCCCTTCCCATCCCTTCTTCTGGTGCCTCAAGCTGTCCTGAGTCATTTCAACTCAAGTCTTTTGTCGTAGTTTGAAAAATGGCCTTTACCTCCATGTCAGTGTATTCATTCATACTTCAGGTGTTAGTCAACATTTTTTCTAAAAATTGACCCTTTTAAGAGTATTTCCATTTTAAAAGAATGTGTGTGATTGATGAGATAGTGCCAGTTTTTCTGTTTAATCTTTTGATTGCTTTTGATTTGTCTGACACTATGCCAGAAGAGCATGACATACAGTTGGTATTTTACTTCTGAAAGGTTCTGACCTGTTTCATACACCTAGAACTAATCCTTTCTGGTAGCCAAAAGGCATTTCTAGTAAAAATAATGTTATTTTGGAATATTTTGGTTAGGATGAGGAGAGGATCATGATAATGTATTTCTGCATTTAGTAATTGATATGTGAAGAATAATTTTGCAGATTCTTCCTACTTAATAGGTGTGCCTGTTGATTGTGAGAAGATTCATTGTAATGGGAAAAAGCCAGGGAAGTTGCAACAGAGTGTGATAAGCTGTTCAGCAGCCTTCAGTCTTTTGTATTGTGATTTCAGCCTGCTCCTGTATTGCTGTCCACTGCACTGGTTCTTTAAGTGTTTTTAAGCATCCGTATTTAATATAGTATGTACAGATATGTGATTCTCAAGTTTATCGAGGAACATTTAAAGTATAAAGAATGTTAAGGGTCAAGTCAAAGTTCTATGTTCTAAAATTGCAGAATAACTTTAATTTTGCATTTTTGTGTGGTTATGATAGTTCCATTTTTTAATGTATAACTGTTAAATGCCAGTGTTGATTACTTTGGAAAAGTAGGGCAAAATGCCTGAACTCTAAAGATCTCCTCCTTAGTTTGATTTGTAGCAGTTTTATTATTATTTATTACCTTTGCAAGGGCTGAGTCCCTAATACTGACACATTTTAGGGATGATTTTGATTCTTGGGAAGAAAAGATTTCAAATATAACAATCATTAGTATTTAAATATGAAATTCTTAATTTTAGTGCAGGCATAGAGAACTGCAAAACTTACTTTGCTGTTAACTTAGTATGTTAATTTGCATTTTCATTGTAAAATAGTGCATTCAAAGGTTTCAGCATAGCAGTCTCTAGAAGCAGGAGTGTTTTGGTCATTACTTCCAGCTGTTTAATTTAATTTTACTTTCTTCCATTTTATCTCAACACCTAAGTTATCAGCATCACGTTAGTACAATTAGGGGGATTATACACCATTTGCTACCTCTTCCTGCCCCTCCTTCCCCCACCCCTTCTTTGTACATTGGTATCTTACACAGTTAGGCCTTGAGAATTTGGAGAGCATTAGCTAACCTCTGATTATATAAGGCCAAATGTTATTAGTGCTGCCTGTTGTGTTCCAGATAGTGGAAGTAGAAATTAAAGGGAAGTGCAGTTGATATGTATATTTTGAGGAAAAAACATAGTTTCTCATGTTCAAACTTGAACCTGATATACTGGGAGAATCCAAGAGTAATTTGGGTGGGGGCTGGAATAGTTACATTTTGGGCATGTGCTTGTCATTATATACCCTTGTTTACTGTTACAATCTTGTTTTGAATTTTGCTGCATGGGAACCATATCAAAACCTCACTAATGTGGAAACTCCTGATTTCCACTTTGAGTTAAAAACATTTTACATTTTTTTCTATTTTGAAAAAGAAAGGTTTACTGATTTTTTTTTTTAAATAAAAAAAGATTGGTAGGAAAGTATCCAAAGAGAACAACTTTTATAACAATGAAAACATGTTTAAGGCAGCCATTATATATACTTCCTGCTAATTGCATGCTACTGTGTTTTGAAATTAAAAGGGCAACATTTACAAAAGGTAGAATGTGTATTTCTACTGCATCCCCTCACTATAGCTTTATATTGGGTGAAATCATATGAATTTGCTGTTTTCATAGGTAAAAAATTAAATATCAGGAATTTCATGTGCTTCAACCTAACTTAAAGATTCAGTGTGTTTTCTTTTTTGTTAGGGCAAGTTCTTTTTTTTTTTTTTTTTTTTTTTTTTTTTTTTTTAATATCTATGATGTACTTAAATATTTTCTCACCTGGAAAAATCTTTTTTCCTTTAATTTTATTGCCTCAGATAGGCATCCATATAACATTGTTGTGTTGATAATGGGCATCCTTATTCCTGACTTTAATGAGCATACTTCTAGGTTTCACCATTAAAGGAGACTTTTCCAGTTTTCTGGTAGATGGTTTTCAAGACAATTTATTTCTTTTCCTAGCTTGCAAAGAGTATTTATCAGAAATGGATGGTGAGTCTCAGACTTTTTCTGTAACTGTTCAAAGGGATGACCATATGATTTTTCTTCAGTTTACTAATGTAATAAATTGAAACATTCTTAATGTTGAAAAACCTTTTCTTGGTCACAGTATTTTATTCATGGTTTGGATGTGCTGATATTTAGTTGTTTTTTTTTTTTTGGTTTTGTTGAAACACTATATCAAATGGGTTGGAAAGATTTCTGTTTTCTATTCCCTGAAGTATGTTAAATAACATAGGAATTATTTATTTCTCAAAGGTATGCTTGATTGAGTTCTGCTATAAAACTTACCTATATCTATTGTGGTATTTAGGGGTAGAACTTTGGCTCCTTTTCCTTTTTGTTCTATGGTTGTTTATTTTTCCCTCCTACTTCCTTCAATATTTTTGTTAGAAAATTTATTGGTATAAATTTTTAAATTTATGTTTGTCAGTAGTTTTGACTCCTTTCTTATATTAATAATGTACTTTTCCCCAGTTTTTACCGATCGAACTTACTAAAGACCCATTTCTTAGCCTCAGTGAACAGCTCTTTCTCTTTCAGTCATTTCAGTTTTAATTGGATTTTTCTTTGGCCCTAGTTTCTTCAGTTGAATACTTAGTTTATATTCATTCAGTCTTTGTTGATTATTGAAGACATTTAAACATGTGAGTCTTCTAAACTTTGGTGTTTTGTTCATATTGCATAGGTTATGGTGCAGTTACGGAGATCTTATTTAGTCAAGTGTACCTATGTGATTTCAGTTTTAATTTTTCTTTTTTTTTTGGTCCAAAAATATTTGAAAGTGCACTTAAAAATTTCTAAATGAATTTGTTTTATAAATCACTGTTATTATTTGGCTTTTTGTTGTTGCAATTTTATTGGCCTTTTGGAATTAAGAGTTTTTTTCCTTATCTCCGAATGCTTAATTATTGTAAATATTTTTGCGTGTTTGAAACTGTTTTCTCTTTGATACAAAGATCTCTGTCACTAGATCAGACTAATTATGTAGGACATAATTAATACAGACTATTTTTTGCATAAAGGTTCATAAGTATTATGTTTTTGAGAGTGGTAATCTGATACCTTCGCATGCTAGGAAATGTCTTCAATTTTGTCTTTTGGCCTGAAGAATGATCTTTTGGCTATATTAAAAAATGATTTTTCCTTGAATCTTTTTTTTTTGGCACATGTTTCTAAATTCATGATTACCATTCAGTGTTGCAGATGACAAGTCTGATATCAAGCTAGTTCTTGTTTTGATTAGCCCTTAGACATACCCTGCCTTCTCCTCACTGCCACCTTCTTCCCTCCTCTTAAAATTGTTTCTTCTCCCTTTAGAACTCCTGTTAGATGTCTTTTGGTCTATTCTATCTACTAGTATCAGTTAATATATTATAATCTTATAAATTATTGTATTTTGAAGAATAAAATGACATTTAAAATTGGCAGCTCGGACTTTTTACTAACTTTTGACTAATTTTATTTTTAATTCATTGTTGTGATTTTAGTCCTAAAGTGACTGTAATGTTAATTGAAGATCATTTTGTATCAGGGAAAAAAAGAAGGCAGCTATTACATGGGCATACTTTAGCTCTTGAACTTGTGCACATTTTGATGTATAACTGACTTTCAAAAGTAAATCTACTAGAGTGTAGATACCTTGAAAAAATGTAAGCTGTTCCAATCCTGTGATGACTTAGCTCTAAAGAGTCTTATAAAATGGTCTTTGGG